>DWTQ01000011.1:0-13740 GCA_018244875.1 Ardaris sela periphema | reverse complement strand
ACTTACTGTTTTATATCCAACACTTCAACCGTAAAATGGTTAGCAGAGCGCCAATTTGTTTTAAATTAACATTTAAACTGAGGCTAGGTACAATAAAGCTGAAAATAAGTTAATAAAATTTTCAAAATTAAAGAAAAGCTGTGATGTCTTAAAAGAACGCCAACTAAAAAAGTAATTTTACTAGACGAGCATTTATGATGACTTTGATGAGTGTAGAAGAAACGAAAGTCGTTCGTTACAATCTTAGCTGGCAAAAATTTTTATTGTCTGCTTTCATGGGCAATAGATGTAACAATATGAAACTTTTATTACAGATCGGCGCAGTGGATACTGCCAGATAATTCCTTACGTATATTCAGCTTATCAAACGTGGTCGTAGGTAACTGTATTGTTAACGCTGAAGACAAGTTCACCGAGCCAGAATCTTATCGCGTCTCTAACTACTACACCTTCTACGTGGAGAGCCAATGCCGGCACGATTGTAAGTTCAATTTTTTAGCGGCCTTAGTGAGAGGCCTTTACAAAGTGAGCGCTGTAGCTCAATGGAACGAAGTCGAAAACGACCATTCTAGAACGAACATATTCTAAATCATCGATTTCTAGAGGTCTAGGTCTAGTGGTTCTAGAGGTCACTTGTTGATTGCCCACTCGTTTGTTACTTTCTTTACATTAGAACGATACGCTAATATTTTGCGTTAAATAAGTAGGTAATGAGATTGTACATTTTGAATATGCATTTTTTTTTATGAATTACCGGTTTACCAATTTTTATTTATATCAGCATAAAAAACTTCTTAATGATAATAATAGAAAACTAATAGTTAATTATTTTTTGGTATCAGCTTTTTCATTTATGAAGTTTTTCAAATGAAATTCTATACGCATGAAATCGGTATTGGTTTATTGCAGATCCTAAAAAGATTGATCGATGTTCCTATGAAGAATATTACAATCAGACTTTAAAGCATGTGGATCTAACTTTCAGTAACGCTACTAAGGATGAGGTAATTCATAAAGATCGCTTTTTAATTAGTTAAGTACTTATATTATGTATTAAAAGAATATTTTTTCTCTACCCTTTTGAATGCCTCGTTGAGAAAATCGGGTCGGGTACTGTGAGTTTTTCCCAATTTGAAATTCCTAGTAGTAGCTTGGAGTCTGGTATTTTGCCTGGTGTGGTGCCTTGGTGAGATGTATAACATAAGTGAATCATGGGAGTGTACATCCATCTTCTGCCTACCTCTACGGAGATTGTGGTGGTCGTATGTAATTATTTATCTAATAAAATTTAAAATACTAATAATTTCCTAAAAAGTTTTGATGACTAGGTGTTTTTAAAAGCTCCAACCTCGTGCCATTCTCTTTTTTTTTGCTATTTTATGTATTATAATGTTTTGAGTGGGCCTAGCCATCATCAAGGGTCTCTTGCATTCCACTGCTGGACATAGGCCTCCGCTGAGGGGCTATGCGCATAATCCTAGTTCCTAGAGAATACAAATAATACAATAAATCATTAAATATTAAAATGTAAATTAATAATTCAAATTCACACAGTGCAAATCATCGTGTGAGATGGAGAGCCGGTTCGTTTGTCGCGGGTTCACGTGGACCACGACGCCCGCGAGCGGCGGCGCCCGGGGTCTCTGCGACCTGCACAGCGAAGACCTGATCACAATGGGCTCCTGGTTGCTGCGCCGTGCGTCGAGCGCCACGTACTACAGACGGGTTATTTGCTTGAATAGTGAGTTGGCCAGAATTAGATAAGACGCAGTTAGAAAATATTTATGGTACATACCCACTCTGTATAAACTTTCATAAGCCACTCTCCTTTATTTTGCTAGTAAATAAGACGTCCAAAAAACTTCAAATACCTATTGCATCACGACATACCCTTACAATAGATGTATTAAGTTGCATGTATACCTTCTCACTCTTTAATACGATCAATTATTGCAACCACCGTATTTTATTGTCGCCACCTCCAGTAAGTGTCGCGTGCGAGGGCTCCGACATGGTGGTGACGTACCGGCCGCGCGGCGGGTTCCGCGGCCGCGTGTACGTGCCGGGGCGCTCGGAGCAGTGCGCCGCGCGGCGGCCCGCCGCCGGCGCCGCGCTGCGCCTGACGCTCCCGCTCTACGGAGACTGCGATGTCAACTTCGCGTACGCTGTCACGAAGGGACCGAACGGAGTCGTCAACAGGTGACGTTCGGATGATTCTCTACATACATACATGTCTTCACGCCAGGTACCTTGAGGGGTAGGCAGAGAGAGCCGTGTGCCAAATAACTCTATCATTACAGACCTACTGCGCTTCTACATTTATCACTGTCCTCATACATGCACGCCAGTTTCAGATTTCGGGTTTTGAATGATTTTCTGAAATATGGTAAATTTATTACAATAGTCGTTGTCATCTTCAGCTTGTCTCAGTCCATTGCTGGATTTAGGTCACCCCTAATTGGGTTTTGGCCACAATCCCCGCGCCGGATATGCAGGTACAATATTATTATTTGTTTATATCAATGATCGTGTTTTCTTTGGAACATTCGAATTATTGATTGAACATGCGTTAAATAAATACTTCTACCTACTGTATTCCTTAGAGAGCTCACTTTTAGTAAATGGCTGAGGTTAGCTGCATTGTCTTGCTGCACTCTTACAGCTGATTAGCGAATCACACGTTTCGCAGATAATCGCATTTGCTTATATGTATTTTGCATTTGCTACTTGGTGTAGTCATCCGTGTCGGGGCGCAGTGAGCATACACTCCCCGACATAGTGTCGGGATACAGAATGTCGTAAGTGGCCACTAAGCCCTGTGCTGGCAGATCGCGGTATCGTGCGGTCTGCCTAGGCCCAGAAAAATGCCCTGGCCATCCATGGGCAGCAGCGTAGGCGGTGCGAGGAGCTGTGCTCTACGACCCCAAACCGCATGCCCAGCGTGGGGATTATGGGCATAATCCCGCGGAGATGCCCATGTCCAGCAGTGGACTGCAATACGCTGATGATGATGATAATGCAGTTCATGAGAGCGTTACTTACGGATTCGATTATTGGGTTAGCATAAATACCTATTTAAAATTTTGCTTATGATTTCATGGGCTTTTTTATTGTCTGTGACATCACAGTAATAAAGATATTATGACACTATCAATTTGTATATTCTGAACAAACAGATGTACTTACTTGTAGGGCTGATAATTATATTTGTTGCATCCGACAGAACAATGGCGTACGCTATGCTGATGATCCAGAACAATCCAATCATCCAAACGGCTGGGGACCGCTGGATCCGGGTCGGCTGTTCCCCGGGCGAGCCTCCCCGGGAGTACACCAAGGTCGGCGCGACAGTGTCTGTTCATGATTCCGGGTAAGTAGTAACAAACATAATGTTTTCCGTTTATTAATAGGCTTACACCCTGGTAGGACGTACGACATAAGTAGTAAAACTTGGGAAAGTACTAAGCACCTTTGTCTACCCCTTTTGTGCAATGCAGGTGTGAAATTACAAGTTTTTTCGGGGATCACAAGCATTGGAGGTTATTCCTGTGGGTTGTGACCTCGTTAGTAGAATGGGACGCTCGTAAGTATTGGAGGTTACCGCGGTGCGCAGGCCGTCGCTGGCGAGCGAGGGGGCGGTGCCGGAGGGCGCGGCGGGCGCGCTGTACGGCGCGCGCGGCGCCGCGCTGGCGGCGTACGTGGTGCGCGAGCGCTCGGGCGCGCGCGCCGGCGCCGTGGCGCTCGGCGAGGCGCTGGAGCTGAGGATCGACACCGCCGGTCATACACGCGTTCTATCTATAATTAATCGGGGAGTTCGCCAGAAGACGCGTTCGTGTGAAGCGTGCGATGAATGTAGTAGGACCATATCCGATCTGTGAGCTGTTAAAAGATATTTGTCTCTCGGTGCTCTCTGAATACCCCATGAGTGATCTAGCGTAATGGTATAAATAAATTTCATTTGAGTTTAGTTTGAGCTTGCTTTCGGGGATAACCCGATTAGTTTTGAATCTCCCATTGACGTAAATGTTGTTGCGATGGAGACATGGGGTTTGTAAGAATTTGAGCTCTTTTGAAACTAAGTGCTTATGAAAATACGGATATACTTAATACGGATATAAATTGATTGTTTTATAAGCAACGTAAAAGGCGGTTTTCAGGCAAATGGGGTCATAAAATTATTAATTATACATAATTTCTATTCAATAGTTTGATTGAATAGTTTTATGTTTAAGAAAGTGCGAAAATTAGAAAAAAAATATTTTGAGAACATTCAAATAAATTTAGAAAATAATGCGAATAAAAAATAACTTATAAGTACATAATTTATAAATATGTGAAAAAATCTATAATTAATGTTTCATGGTAAATGATCATAATTGCGTCATTTACTTAAGTTGCTAATAACCTTTTGTGGTAATGAGCCTTTCGTCGAACAGAATATTGTTCTATTGTTGTAAACAGATGAAGACGAAATTGAGGCTTACCACCTGGTGGCGTCTTCGCGACTCGGCGACAGCTCCGTGTTACTTCTGGACAGCAAAGGTTGCCCCACAGGCCAGGTGATTATAATTACAGAGTATATTTTCAATACCAAATAACTCAAATGTATATTTGCAACGTTATTGTTCTTAAGATCGCTCTTCAACAGTTTTGTCACTGGCGCTATACAAGGTGTGTCCCACTAACAGGGACGTAGCCGGTTTTTAGTACTTACACTGATACATTCCTATCTGAAAGGTGTAGGGACCAGCTGGCACATGAACTGTTCTCATATTGTACGCAATTTTATTGAATTACGTTAATGTGTTTCTATATACTATATGTGACTCCCTCGTTGGTCCTGTTAGTTGCAAGCGCGACTGCCGATCGAGAGGTCTTGGTACAAGTCCCGGGTCGGTCGCCATTGGATCCAAACTGGGAATTCCAGTAGTCTGGATATGTGCCCGGTGTGTTACACCTATTCCATAGTGGGACGTAAACGTGACCGGTGACACGTGTGAGTTCACGAAACTCCTCTGCCCACTTTTTTCTACATGCTAATATATTGCACTAACTGCAGGTAGACTTCCCGCCGTTCACCCGGTCGTACGTGGGGGGCACGCAGAGACTGTCAGCGCGTTTCAAGGCGTTCCGGTTCCCCACGTCCACGGTGGTCCGCTTCGCGCTCGTGGTTCGCTTCTGCGACGGCAAGTGCGACCCGGTAAGCGAGCTTAGCGCACCATGCTGCCCGTTGTTGCAGAGGATAATGTCCTCGAAAATCCAGATTACCGAAATAACACGTATTCCGGTAGTAGTATTTTCTAGTAGTGGCTCGTAGTCTGGAATTGTGCCCGGTGTATGGCAATACACTCACCACCCATTCCACAGTGGGACGTACCTAAACATAACAGATTAGCGTACTACATTTCGCTGGCTATCTCTTTAGGGATTACAGGCGTAATGTTATGTAACATGTACCTATGCCCAGAAAAAAAATTTTGTTCATTGTATATATATGGTTGAAAAAAAAAACGTAAGGTTTCTCGCTCTTTAATTAAGAATCTCATCAAGAGCTTCTATTGACTGGACTTACTGACATTAGCAGAGCCATTGCTGCCCTGTCCCAGTCCTGTTCAAGGTCGGTGTCAGAGGTCCCATGGGCTGCAGCAGCCACTTGTGATTACTGTCTGGTTTTTTTCTATTACATTCATTTTAAAATAATCGTTATGTAGAAAATTTTGTCCGTCAATCTTGTGTGTCATTACCTATAGACAAAGAAAATATTTTTGCTCAATAGTTTCAACTTTGAGCTCAAAAGTGTTAAAGTATATATTTGATACGCCATTTATAAGACGCTGTTGTGAATTTGTTTAAAAAATAAAACGTTATTTGTATTTCACTTATTTGAACTTATTTGAATCTCTTCACATTTGATTACTTTATATTTTTAAGCATTATTTTACTGAAATGTTTACTCAAAAATAATGAACTAATAATTCGTAATTCTAAAATGTAAATACTCCAATATATTACATTCATAATGATATATGTTAGCATGATTAAAATGTCAATACATACATAATTTCATAAATTATTATTTTTTTAAACCCGCAGATGGATTGCGGTACGATGCAGTCTAGGGCGGCTCGCTGCGCTAACGACACCTACGGCTCGAACGAAGGCGACCTAGCGGAAGAGCAGCAAGAGGTAAGAGCTTTCGTTACGGTTAACTGTCTGCCAGTACCTGACCCATTCGGTCAAGATTGGTAAGTCTCGGTCCGCCTCGGCACCTCCATCCATCGGCAGTCCCCTTGTATATTGAATATATATAAAATGAATATATCGCACCAGGAAACGTGGGCAGCAGGTGTGGTAGCGCAGGGGGGGTCTCCGCTGTGCGCGACGGGCGCGGGGCGCGCGCGCCGCGGCCGCGTGCCGCTGGAGCTGGAGCTGCTGGTGGGCGCGCGCGGCGTCCTGTCCGCCGACACGCCGCTGCGCGCCGACCAGCGCGCCGACCAGCGCGCCGTCGCGCGTCAGTACACTTGCCGCCGCCACATCACCGGCATATCCTTACCTTATGTCATCATTATCAGCCCATTTATTGGTACAATTTTGGATAACTCGTCTTGTCACGGAGTGGGAAAGATTAAGGCAATAGTCTGCCGAGCTGCTCATCTTTGTTACGTCTTATTCGTTCTATATTTAGATGAACTATGTGTTATGTGGTTTAATTTGTACGATCATAGCCTTTGGTGTTTACTACGCACTGTTCTTTTCTTCTGTTCTTTCTGTTCTGTTTCTTTTCGAAATGCGAAAATGAAGAAACATGATGTGCGTCATAAAAATATATCAAGGAATTGTAAAGTGCATTAGGATCTTGTACAGACCTACATCTGAAGTTGTATTTGAGGACAGTGGCACTCGCGTTTCTGCCCCAGAGAACTAAGTTATGGAACTAAGATATGGTTGCCTGTGTTACTACAACAATTATTATTAATTGTCCACCGCGATTGACATATATACATTAACATACTTTAAAAAACTGCTTAGTACATACCTACGCGAGACCCATTTTGTATTTTATAAATGTATGGGAAGACTTTTCTGTAAATTACAAGACGCATGCATAGAGTAAGAGGAAAGGCTAGGAGAGTGCATTGGAACGAATTAATTTTCTAAAAACAAACTAATTACCGAAATATATGGGATATTATAAAAGATGATAGAATATATTTTAATGTGTACGTGTTGAATATCAGCAAATAAACGAATTAAATATCTTAGATTCAATTGTGACTTCTATGGTTTTTGTAGCCGAGGAGACGCTGAGCGCGGGGAGCGCGGCGGCGGCGGAGGGCGCGGCGCTCGTGTGCGTGCACGAGCTGCTGCTGGCGGCGCTGGCGCTGGCCTGGCTCGCCGTGCAGGTGCTGCTGCTGCTGGGCTGCTGCGTGCTCGTCAAGAGGTATTTGCTATATGCTGTACGACCTAATGGGCATTTTGAATCTGATTCAAAGAGCACGTGACCTATGGATTAGGATACACTGGGTGCGGTTTAACAGCAAGGATGAGGTCATGTTAAAGACAAATTTATATCTGCCTATGAAAATTAAAATAAAAAAATATTTCTTGCAACCGTCCCCAAACGTCATCGTCCCCGAACGACAACGAAGACTGATTTGCTGCCGCAGCAAAATTTGCATTTTGTTTTCATGTAATATCTTAATATATTATACGAGATGCCATTTTTGTTTTCATAGGTATCGAAATTTAGCCGAGATGAACATGCAGAAAGATTACCACTCGTTCGACAACCTGGGCTTCGAGACGGTGTCCACACACCGGCGGGTGCACTGGCCCGACCAGAACATAGACATGTTCCATGCCACTTAACCACGCGAGCCTCCATTTGAGCATCAGAAAACAAATTACGCAACCGAGTAACCACCAAGCGATTTGACGTCAACCATTTGTTGAGTTAATTGTACAAATTTTAAGCGTAACTTTGGTTTAATGTACATCAACTTCAGTACAATTTACTTCTTTGAAGAGGTAAACATTACTTGTGAATATCTGTTGTAAATATCTTTTAAGTTTATTGTAATTAAATTCAATTACATATCGTTTTTTTTTGCAAATAATAAAGTAATGAAATCGTAAATATTTCGTTGAATTCCCACAGGACTACTCGTATGTAGGTACTTATTTATTAATAAATTTAATTAGTTAAATTTACGTATCTTCTGCACGTGTTGTCTTTGAATGACAACGATATTATTAGGTTGATTACACTTTCATATTTATCTACATATTCATATCGAGAAAGATTTTCAGAGATCGTCTCCAATTGATTAGAGAAAACAAATAAAATTAAAATGTATTAAAGTGGTAAAGATATTACGCGACAAAATAGCTGTTACATAAAGCGTATCGACAAAAACGTAATTTAGTTGTTTAAAAAAATCGATTAAAAATATAAGAATTACAGAACACGAGACAAAAATCGATTTTGAATTTAGCAAATTCCTTGTACTTACCGTTCCTTGTTAAATCTTTACTTGGTAATGAAACACATAGCACCTGTTTATTTTGTATTGCTTCGTGTGGGCGTAAGAATATTTTAAATAAAATCATTAGTCAACTTTGAGCGAGTTTTAATGAATATTTCCGATGAACATTTGTACATACATATATACATATACCTTTTATTTACATATCTTAATTTTTACGCTTCTCTGTACTCAAAGTCCTTGCATTATAGGTTGTGTCTGATTATAATTATTACAGAGTAAAACTGCCATTTTAGCACGAAAATTCAACATCCTGCGCGTTTATGACAAATATAATACATTATATTTCATAGGTATTTACACAAAATTTCCATCGTTTTGTCATTGACGAGAGCGGTTATGGACCAGTGGTTATCCATCAGCGACCTTCAAAGGCGTCGCCGGCCGACGGCCCGGGGGCGGCGAGTCGGTTATGGAGAATGGATATAATAAAATATAGCAGCGCAGGTGGATACTTGGAATGGAATTAGCGGATTCGTTCGAGGTCCGACGTGCGGGAACGGTCGGTCGAGCAAGTCAAGTCAGTGGATTTGGGACTCGGTTGCTTTGCATTTGCCTCCGCTCCCCGCCCCGCGCTGCCCCGGCGGCCTGCCGCGCCGCCGCGCTCACTGCGTGGTGTTGGCGGAGCCGGCGGCGGCGTAGAGCGGCGGCGGCGCGGGCGCGGGCGGCGCGGGCGCGGCCGTGGCGCGGCTGCGCGGCGCCGCCTGGCGCACGCTCTGCCGCGTCGCCGCCGCGTTGTAGTGGTAGCCCTCGAACTTGTCCGAGCCCGTCTGCGCGGGGAACGTCGCCGTGCCCATGTACATCACCTGTCACACCGAATAGCGCCATCAACCCGATCGACATAACAGAGCATCGCATTACATCACGCCAGTTTAACCTGAAGGGGTACGCAGAGTAGTACAGTGATCTCACTTTTCACCGTTTACGTTACCTATACTTTCCGTGAAATAATGGATGAGCCTATTGCCATGCACCGGACGCATTAAAATTATAAACGTGTGTAACTTGATTATTTCTGTTACCGAATTGTAATACCGACATCTTAACGTCATACTTGCGGCTTGTATCCATCGGGCCCCGCCTCGTACTCCACGAGCTGCGTGCGCCCGTCCGGCAGCAGCACGTGGTAGGAGCCGGTCGCGCGGTCGTCCTTCCGCTTCTCATTGTGCCCGAAGTCCAGGCTCACCGTGTTGTCTTGCACGTCGTACGTGTATTCGTAGTTGGCCGGCAACTGCGTAGTTAGATATTTTAAAATAACGTTTTCTCTGCATAAAAAAACGTGAGCGAAATATTGTGTTCACGTTTCAAGTTAATAATTTCACTTTTTTCTTTTCTATTTTGCACGTTATGTAGGTAACTTGAATTACCTAAGCGCATACAATCTTGTTGTTTGACAAATTTTGTAGAAGGCAAGCGTTTACTAAGTGGCTAAGCATTTTAAAAACAATATTACCGATGGTTCTGGAACGGGTTTTCTGCCGCTGGCGCCCCCGCCGGTGCCGCCGCCCTGTTTGGGCGGGAGATACTCTTGCGCAGACGCACACCACCATAACGAAATCCAAGTAAGAAAGGTTACCTGTTTAATACATAACTGCAATAATGATATTGTCGTTTAATGTGGATACGTTCTTCAACAACATTTCGCTATTGTCCGCGGACAATTATCATTGGTCACATTATATTTTGAAGGTAAACAAATAAATGCCTAGAAACTTCCATAAGACTATACATCATGCGACACGTCCTATGTGTGTCAACTTGACGAATCTGTTTCATTATTCAAACGATTATAACACATTGAATAAGTCCATGCGTGGTATAAATAAATTTAATCATAATACCATTTCTATTTCCTCAAAATTGGAATACTTATGTTACTTTTACTTGTATTAAACCTGTCTGAAAAAACCTTCCCCTAATTTTAAGACCTACATTAGTGGTTTGTATTTCTTCCTTCCAATCCGGACACATCCAGGCACATCTTTTGACTTGACTTTTGATCTTGACTTTCAGTTGAGAAAGAGTACATTTCACTATATACTTGATTTTTCTCATTTACGTGGCTTTGTAGGAATAAAGTTCACTTGCTATAAAGGTAAAGAAAAACATCTCGAGGAAACACACCTGACGGTGCCTGATAATGTTTTCTAAGGTACGTGAAGTCTCCCAATCTGCACTTGGTCAGCGTTGCAGACCAAGGGTTTACACGTCCTTATTGTTAAAGGAAAAGACAGTACAAAGGTGGAATTATAAAAAAGTTGATGACGGAGAAATATAACATTTCATCTTGGTTTTATAATTCACAAAGATTCACCATACTACACCATAATTCGCCAGGTTACATGGTTTTTACTAATTTTTTATTGTATATCACAGTAAACAATCAAACAGTATAGATTTCACAAAACTGTTACTCACGCAAAATATCTTCCACATTTCTATAAGTGTGATCGTTGTATTAGGACAAGCAGGGGAGGTATGGGAGCATCTGCAAACCAGCGTTGTATTTAAGCTAGCGGGTTGCGGTTGCGGCTTCACCGCCCCTGCGTTTTTCATTAGCACGGCGCACGATCTGCCGAAAATTTCGAAATCTAGATGGCGCTTAATAGTTAGTTTATCACAATAGTAGGTAATTCAGAGCTCTAATAGTGTCAAGTTCTTTTTCTTAAGTGTGCAACAGAACCATGGGTTGTACATTTCCATTAATTTTCAGCACCACAAATATTATTGAATATAAGTGTTATTGATGAAAATGATAGTAATAATTTATTGTTAAACCACATCTACCATAAAATATAAAGTATGTGTAAAATATAAAGTATAAAGTGTGCGTATAAAGTCAATCTTTAAATCAATAGTTTAACTGGCGCTATGGTCTACATTACCTAAAGCAAATAGAAAATACAATTACATACTGAAAAATTGACACAAAATATTGACAGTGACATTGACAACTGCTGTATTGAACATATTTTTTCAATTTTCGTCCCTACAGCTTTGAGTTTAGAAGTATTTTCATTTGCAGATATCAGTCAATATTTCGGCAGGAGCACACCGTACCGAAACGATTTCCCTTCTTATGAAATGTGAATTATATGATACAACGATATCTGATAAGTTAAATAAGTTGCTATATTAAAATTATAACTTACAAATTAGGTTATATAAGAAATGTATTCAATTGTAAGGAATAATAGCAAATCTTTGTGTCGGTTGTTTTCCACTTCAACCATAAAATATTGTGCACTGCCACCAAAAAAGGTTCCAAAGAAGTTTTTCGGGCCCGTAACATGGAAGTCGATGGCGCTGACCGCTGTGGCAGGCGGCGGGCTGACCGCGTTCATGCTGTATGTGAGGAAGGAGAAACAACAAGCATTAGACCGCGAGAGGAAGAGGCAACTTGGCAAAGCAAAGATCGGTGGTTCCTTCGAGCTTGTTGACCCTGAGGTGAATATTTTTGATGGCCACAAAACATTGAATAAGTTATTACCTAATTAGTAAAGTTTCACCTCGATGTACAATTTTTCATTAATTAAGACAACATGAACAATATTCACAAAAAATACTTACATTACAGGGCAAATTAGTGAAAAGTACAGATTTCTTAGGCAAATGGCTCTTGATATATTTTGGCTTTACACATTGCCCTGATATTTGCCCGGACGAATTGGAAAAGTTAGCTGAAGTAGTTAATAGACATGGTGAGTGTTGAATTGCTTATACCATAATTTACTTTTTATCCTCAGCAAGAAGAAATTCATTCTCTTATAATATACAACTTTAACAAAGCCTATCAATAGTTTGTAGGGTTATATGAAGTCCTGTTCTCATAGTGCTTTTCTATTATTTTCTATCATCTTTATGTCATGTTTCTGTAGTTGTAAGCATTTAGATTATTATAATGTAATAATTGGGGTGCATGAAAGGAGCCTCCCCGAGTGGTGATTGTCTCATTAAGAAGGAACATACACTGCCCGGCGCACCCTGGACATTACCACTAATCCTTTGACCACGATGGCTGATCACTCATGGTCAGCTTTCGACTCGAGGAAGAAGAAGTAGCTACATATATACAGATACTATCATGGCAATAAAAAGTATTACTTCATAGCCAACGTCGATGTAGCCCGCTAAGGAGACAAATTGACCAGAATTTTTTGGCGCGACAAAGTGTGTGATGAATAAATTCAATGAGAAATTAAAGTTATCTATGAATTTGAATTACGATTTTGTGGGTTGAATTGGATATGAGGACATCATTACTACTGGTACCTAATATAGCCCTTGGCATGACACTAGGGTGTTGTCTTTAAATGGCAGAAAAAGTAAGTGACATCAAGCACCCGTCCGGTCGACAAGTTATTTGCTGGAGCTGATGAAAATCCATTAGACTTGGATAACTTGTTAATAGTATAATTATAACTATAATATAAAATCATACATCCAAAAAACCGCGGCTTGTTTATCTTCAAATCTCGTCGAGAATACGCACACTTAAAATTTTCCAGTTTTGAACAAGGACGTCTGAAGTGAATTACGTTTTTCTCTATGAAAGGTAAATATTTCACACTTGTGTGACTTTTGTTACGAGCGATATTATTATAATACGAAATAATGCAAATAGATAATATTGGTTATACTACAAATAATTTTGTAAAAGTACTTTATTGTACAAGACAAATAAATCTTAACATAGTATAAAATGAACTTGCTTCTGTTGTCTGTTCGCTTAGATCTTTTAAACTATTCAACGGATTTTACTGCAGTTTTCAGCAATAGATAGAATAATTCATGAGACAGGTTTATATGTATAATACATTACAATACAGAAAATACAGAAAAGCCGATAATACATTACATACAATACAGAAAAGCCGAAAAATTCGAACATTTATAATGTGATGTCATAACAGACATATTTTTGTGCGCTTAAATCGCAAACGCTAGCTAAACCTTACGAGATAGATCAAATTAATGTACTACGGAATTGTACATATATCTTCAAAAGATCGAAAAAAAAGTCATCGTACGAAGCCGGGACGGGTCGGTTCTCATTGGTTTAAACAATTTCTGATTTGATATTTTAATAACGTACGATTTGATATTTTAATAGTATTATTGTAATAATGTATTTTTAAAAAAAATACTTCACGTTAGTAATCCTCGAGAAGGTAGGCAGAGGGGCTTATTACAC
>DWTQ01000010.1:0-13870 GCA_018244875.1 Ardaris sela periphema | reverse complement strand
GTTTTTCTCACTTCGTCTTTCTCATTTATGAGAAAGGAACATGTTCATCGTCAACCCTTGTTTCATCCCACAGTTGGGCGCGTACCTCCTCTCAGAAGGACGGCGCCGGAAAAGCGCGTGTTTACAGACTCGTCCCCTTACAGAACACTAACGAGACGTCGCGTGCGAGCAGGTTCCCTGAGCATCTCTCCCTCTACCGTTACAGTGTCGCCGTTATTGGAGAAAAAGCATCGGCTAGGAGTAAAAAGCAGTATATGTACCCACTTCTTGTATTTAGCAATATGATTGCGGGCGTAACTCCTTGGGAGAGGCCTGCGCTCAGCAGTGGACTGCAATAGGCTGCCGATGATGATAGGCTCGCGTTCGACCGCTGTCTCACCTGATGGAAAGCGAGACGCCGTCTAGGGTGCAGCACGTTTGTGTAGGGAGTGCCTACTCACTCTTGTCTTGAATATTTCAACGGTTACACGATTCTGGAGAAACAGACGCCGGACCTAACTGAAGATTGCAAATAAAATTGCATTTTCAACTATCCCTCGAATCAACAAATGTCTGGCCAGTTGGATATTGAACTGCAGTATCTTTTGCCCCCCTTTGCAAAAGGACAACATCCCGCTTTTTGCTCGAAAAATATCTGTAACACCATGGATTTCATATCAACCTGGCTGTGTCATAACGAGTACAATTATTATCTGTTCGGACAACGTTTAGCGGCGTCTAAAAATATTATTAGAATTATTAGCAGCGACAGGAAAGTGTTAAGTGTTAGCAATAGCAATTATAATTACACATCACCTACTCTTACAGTTCTCCATGATGTTCGCTAAGTCGTGTGGAGCGTGCCAACCCGCACTTGGCCAGACAGCCAGACAGCGGAAAGATAAACAAATTGATGATAATGACGAATAATAAAATATGTTTATTACAATTAATGATTGTTTATCCGACATCGATGAAAGTGTGCGTCGGTATGAACATCTTAGAGCTACAGCAGACAGCGTTGATTGATTGAGTTGTTCGAGGAACGGCTCCAGCCCGAGCGCTCGTCACAAAGTAATTGCTCATTAGCTCTCATCGAACGGAACGGGTGAATTGAATTAAGGGTGAAAATGCTGAGCTTTATTTATTCTTTTGTAAGTCTACCAAAGTACTGCCCGGAAAGAACTAAAAAGTACTCTTTAGCATAAAGATTAGTGTGACTGCAGTACACCTTACAGTACATCCCGGAAATATCTGTACTCGTTTAAGTGGTTTGTTATCTGTCAATATCACCAATTCTTCCGTTACTTATGTAACATAACATCACGCCTGTAGTCCGCGAAGAGGTAGGCAAAAAAGTGTAGTACACTACCACGTTACACCAGTTACGTTTACGTCCCATAATGGAAAAGGTGGTGAACCTTTTACCATACATATGGCACATATCCAGAGTCCGAGCCACTACTAGAAAATTTTAATTAGAAAAATCTTATAGTACCTGACCCGGTATTTGAACCTAGGACCTACCGATCGGCAGTCGCGCTTGCCACCAATACGGCCAACGAGGCAGTTTTCTGTTACTTAAAGTTACGAATTCCTTCATCAAATCAAGAATTGCAATCGCAATTCTTGTTTTGTTGAATTTGTTTGACCGTCCATAGACATCTCCAATAGACGTCTCGTTGGGCTTTTGGAGTCTGACTGTCAGCGTCAGTCAGTGTTATTGGTAGGTATAGGTTATTAACACAAGATCAGTTATGTTGGATTAGACAGAAGGGCAGAGAGAGGGCTTGTCGGTGTCACCGGCGCGGCCAGAGTATGTCAGTGCGAGTGCAGCCACTGCTACTTAGCATCGGGTTTCAGTGTTGGAGGAAGCGAATGTACGTCCCACTGGCAGACGCGAGGGAGCCTCCGAGACGCCAGCGGGTTGCAAGAGAAGCAACAGCCGATGTGATTTAATAAGCAATACGGCTGTGGTCGGTTATTGTTTTCTTTATGAAAACGTAACATCACGCCTGTAGCTTCCTAAACGGTACCCGGAGAAATGTCTCCACGTTTCACCAGTTACGTTTACGTCCCACTACGGAATAGGTGGTGAGTCTATGCAACCGACACGACCCCCGTGCCACTCGACTTGTTTTCTTTAACTCTAATTGCGGCCTCGCGCCTGCCCCGCGGCAACAGACTCGCCACGCGTGAAGCCTGTCTGTAGCATTTGCCATGCGCCTTGCTCTTTATATTGCGCTGGCGATGGCGTGCGTGTGAATGCTAAATGTGTTGGGCAGTTTCGGAGTGCATTAGGAGCTATGTTTGTCAATCAAAAAATTAAGTGTATAGCCGCTGTAAAACTGTATCAAATCGAGTGCGTGTGTTCACCGTGCATGCAAACAAACAAACAGACAGACAACGAACAATCCCATTAACACGGCGCGGAGGTGCTAAGCGATGATTTTTAATAAAAAACACACCCTGTTTTAATATCGGTTATGCTTTCGGGGTATCTACCCTCCTTCCGGCGCCGAAACATACTAATGTAGCTTGGCTTCAAGCAAATATGAACCTCATGCTTCTGTACCAAATAGTTTACAATAAAGCCTAACAGTTTTATTTCGATAGGTCATCGTTCTGACTCCATTTCCATAACAAATTAGTGCCTGCTGCCGAGTTGACAAGGTTTATTTTGTCTTGCTTAGCGATGAGACTAAGGACGTTTCTGCTTCCGGTGCGTTCGTAACGCATCGTAGCTGTAAAACCGCGCGTAGTTTATTATAAGTTAATACGCGCCGAACCCGCCTTAGCGGGCAGATAGCTTTATGTGGCGGCGAGCGAAAAAAATATAATCTCTAGAAATTTGTACTTAATTCATTTTGTTTTACGCTGGTAAAAAGTAAAATACTACAATTAGTAAATTTTCAGACTACCTGCAGTTACAACAGAGTTCTTCAAATATGAAATGCCTGAACTGCTAATTAATATAATATAATCATTCCGTAGGCGTTCAAAAGTCAAAACACAGTATTTAAAGGTCGGAGTCCCCGCCGCGCGCGCCGCCGCTCGCCGCTCACGCCGCCGGCGGCGCGACGCTATACTTTCGCCTGTCCCGCGCTGCACAATATTGCCCCCTAGTTTATTCTCTCCATTGTAATAAACTTACACGGTTTTTAACTCGCGCTCGCCGCTGTCCTGATTGTTTGTTCGCTGCACGCACGTCGATCTGCGCGACCCTCTTTAATGCATTATCATTTTGTTTTGTATACGGTGTAAGATAAAAATGTTGCTAGAAATCATTTATAATGTGCTATGTAATGTATCTGAAGTATAAACAGGGATGCACTATAATAAACCGGTAATATGTTGGGAGAACTTCACGCACGGCCTCCGTTCCCGAAATAAATAGAACCTGAACTGTGGTCAGCCGTGGCTGATAAACGTCTATTTCTTTTATGTTCACGCCTGTATTCTCCGAAGGGGTAGGGTAAGAAGCGTAGTAGGTACAGACAATCAATCCGTTAAATTCTACGTCCCACAAAACCATAAGGCGTGAGATTATTGCTATGTAACGGGTACAAATCCAGCATCAGAACTGCTACTAGAAATTCTAAGTTAGAAAAATCTCACATAACCGACACGTTAATGGAACCGAAGATCTATCGATCGGCGATCGCGCTCCCAACCACAGCGCGCACACCACAAATGAAGCAGTCAAACCATATGGTTCTATGGACAATGTTTTACTGAAAAATTTATAGCATTTATGATACGAATATCTGTTCTAGGTGGTAATCGAACAAACAACCTCGTCTGAAGTTAGTGCTCGTTAGCTAGCTGCCGCTCGATCAAATGGTTAGTCGAGTAAGAAAATTTTTAAGATAAGTCCTCGAACAGCGTATGGACTCCCGCGATAGAAGTACTGGAAAAATATTTGTATTATTTATTTAATTTATTTATTTAATATATATGACAAACATCGATTAACATTACAGAACATGTTCAATTCGTCTATCAAATTTAATAAAAGACTTTCCTGCCGTCCTGCGAAAAACAGTAAGGGATGTGCAAAAACCATTTATTTCAGGTTTCCAAGCCACCAAGCCGTTAAGCGATGTTAGCGCCTGAACCAGTGGAGACTCCTTTACTAAAGTAAGTCTACACACTGCTGCAGCGAACAGCTTGCGTCGTCGAGCCCAGATATATTTATCTGGGACGTTCAGTGCTATCAGTTCTAGCACTGATGGATTACACATAAAACGTAACGTACGTGGCTCGGAGTCTGCATTTGTGCCCGCTGCATGGCAATAGGCTCACCGCCTATTCCATAGCGGGACGTAAACGTAACTGGTGAAACGTGGGAGTGTTCTACACTGCTCTGCGTACCTCTTCGGGGATTACAAGCGTGATGGATTACACAATTTACCCCTGATCATTTGCACAAAGTAATCTAAGAAGGCAATATTTCGACGCTATTCCAGTGTGCTAGATTCTACCATTCCTAGCAGAAAATGACTTGGTATATGTTAAGATACCCCGCATAGTAGCCGTATTGTCTGAAGTACAGTAGCCTTATAATTTTTATCTGAAGTTTCTCCAACATGAGTGTGTTCTTCTATTATCTTATTAATATATCGGCACGCGGTAGGCAGCGAGCACCGAGCGTCAAATATGTCCCTCCTTACCGACCTGATGAAGTTCTTCCACTTTGACCACGCTCTTCAAGCACGCGCACCATATACGGAACCTTTCGACTTCTCCATTATATAGTACCTTACATGATTACAGCGCAATAAACAAAACACGTTATTATATCAAATTTTAATAAGATACAGCCAAAACGAAACTGCAATTAAAATACCTCTCGCGTAGTCGCCGCCAGTTTCCCCGTAAAATGAATATTTTCTTCTGCCCTGTTTAAACACCTGCCCCGAACAAAATTGCTTCTCTAGTGAGGGCAACTGTCGATAAACAGTAAGTCTACGTTTTCGTAAGAAAAAACATAACCGAACAAAAATTCTTTTTTTATTGCAATAGTACAGATTGATTGTTTAATGCTCACGACAATCCGTGTCGCGCAGATCAAAAATGCGCTCCCCGAATCCGTGCCGGGACAGGGTGTCCTAAGAGGCCACCAAACCCGGCGCTAGTGGGTCGCGGTGTAGTGCTAGGTGCCTAGGCACGACTGGATGCCCTGGCCGGCGCCGCGCAGCAGCCTAGGCGGTGCGAGAAGCCGTGCCTTGTAGTCCCCAACTCGCACGCCCAGCGTGGCATCATATACAAATGCACCTCGTTGGAGGCGCATGTCCGGCAGCGGACTAAGACAGGTTGATGATGTTGACGACAATCCGAGCCTGCCGGTCATCACGCAAGGACGACCCGGAGCTCAGACGTGGTCGCTACGCATGTTTGTAGCAATGTTCTGTGAGGCGTGTAAGCTGTTGCAACTCGCAGTTGTCCGCCTGGCAGACTGCGGCACTGTCCTTTCATTCTGAACGAGCCGTATTTAATAGTAGGGTGATGAAAGAGATGATGATGATATGTCAGTGGATAAAAGAATGAACAATTGTATGGTGTGCCAAGCAAGCGACCCCTGCTAGGGTTCTAACAGCCTACAGACACACACAAGCATTACGTGTATGAGTAGGTATGTGCGTCAAAGCTTAATAAAACCTTTGATTGACCTTCAGTCAAATGTCAGACTTCCGTATTATGAGTAGCAGACTAGACGCGTTTGACGATTGTTAATTGATCGTTACTAACATCTGCAGAATGAATCATCCATTGTTGCAGGGTCCACGTGCTCGTTACTCGTGCACATCGACCTGGAGTACACTCCAGCCCTTTTCAGTAGTATAACCGAGCACGTCACACGAGGTAGCTTCTCTCGCCAAATTCGTACGTCTGTTTCACTGTTGCACACTGGTTTTCTCTCAGAGTGAGAAGGGCTAAGGGCTTTGCGAGTTCAATTTCCGCCACGCTGGCCAAGTGCACAGTGGCAAATTTCGCACGCCTTAGAGCAAAGATATTTTACAACAACGTAACACGAAGTAATATTAAATTTTAAAACGCACATTTTTGTAGAAAGGATTTGAACCTAAGACCTCTTCTCAGCACCTAGGTTAACATTACTGCAAATATCGGTAAAATTGAACAAAATCGATTTAGTTTAATTGATTTTGTTCAATTATTATTGGAGTATTATTATTATGATTAGTGTTTCATCGACATGCCTCCCGCACGGCCCCTCCCTGACATTCCGGCGTAAGAGCTAAGCCCTGTTCGCCCTCCCCCGGGAGCTAATATATCGTTATTTGTACCTGAACCTACCCACCCATTGTTTGTTTGTGCTATGTGTATTTGTATCTATTGTTGCATGTACATGATACCATCTTATTATCTTATATTTAATGAATATTTTATTTTCTCTTAAACGTTATATAGTGATAATTGTAATTTATTTGCTAATAAAATATATTTGTATTATTATTACATTCTTTAGGAGGATAGACGCTCGCCGGCTTCGAAGACTTTGGACTCTAAGTCACCCTGTATCTGGTCTGTTTGGTCAGTATCGGTGAGCTCTGTGCCCCTCCACACCCGCGTCTATTAACATCCATCAACATACATGAAACTTCTACTGCAGCTAGACCGTAGGCCTCTTTACCAAAGATATAGTATTTGAAGTGAAGGGTGTACATACACATGTAAATAAATTAAGATATAAGGCCATAAAACGGTAATGTGTTCGTGAGCAACGACATTAGACCTGACAGGGATACGCGAACATACTCGTACATGAATAGAAACCTAATATATCTTTGGCACAGGTATAGCCACTTTCCAGTAAATAATAGTAACTCTGCACAGTGATGATGCGTCACAGAGCTACAGATCCTGTACAGCACACACTAAATAAGGGCGCGGTTAACCGGTCTTAAATAGATAATATAGTTCATTGTCTGCTCATCTATTGGTCCAGCCTCTATTAGTCCATTTCTGGACACAGACCCACCTTTCTCTAAGCCACCGCGCGGTCCTGCGCCTTTTGAATCCCACTGCATCTGTATCTCGTTAAGGTCATCACGCAACCTGGTGGTTGTTGTGTCGTCTAATAATTAGTTGGCTAAGCCGTGCAAGTAAAGTCCCCGGGTAGCGCGACATCGCCGGCTATCCGGCAATCAGCAAAAAAGCGAAAATGGCGCAGAACGGAAAGCCGTTTATAAAGCATCGCTAATGCGCTGTGAAATATGTGCTCTGAACGCTTATTGCCCGCCGTTTGTATTCAGCGAGGCGCGGATAGCTTAGCCACAGCACAGCGGGAACGGTAGGCTCCGACTTGTGGCTGACCGCTCAAACCGGAAACAAGCTTTGGTTAGTATCAGCATCATCACCATCAACCCTGCTATCGTCCCCCGCTGGACACAGCTCTCTAATATAACTATTATATACTATCTACAGAAATGGTTTTAAAAAAATGTACGAGAACATTCATCACTGATTTCGAACTGAAAATTGTTTTGCTATTGATTTGATAGCAATCGGAGACAAAGTAAAAGTGAGTATACACATCATTTTTACGACACAACCATGTATTAAGAAAGCTATTTTATGTGTTGCTAACATTCTCAATTCGGTTTCAACAATTAGAACATTCCTTTTATCAAAGATTATTACAACTGTACGTTCAAGTTAAAAGTTATGGGCATTTGTTGAGGCGAATGTACTAGGATGCATTGAGGCTCAGTGGGATTGGTCCGGTTATCATAGTATGAAAGGATAACTAAACAGCTTCAATACCGTTTTGCTACTCGTGTTTCCTTTTCTGTTTGTGTCCTAGCCGACGTACTGATTGAACTGAGCTGTGTCACCGTGTGGGACTTAGCCGAGGCCGAGTTATGTGCTTTGGAAACCGTTTCGGAACCACGCTGCGTGCTGTATCCGCTGTGCTATACATTTATTATTATGTCGTAACCGCTTATACATTGCTATAATATTCTTGTTTATTTTTGTTACAGCTTTGTGCGATTCCACTTTATTTTTACTGTCAAACATCGAGCGAGTCGTTAGTTAATTCGTCCAACGTGGTCGCCGGAGTTCGTCTCGGTTGGTCTAGTGGCTCGCAGGTCGGCGAAGGCCCGCCGAGCTTCCATGTGTATGTGACAGGTATATGTTTAGAAATTTGTATGTGCACTTCATGTTTTTATTTCTGCGTTAAAATAGATTTTGCGTAAATGTTACGCAGGTAGCAGTGTATGAGTTGTTTTGAGATATAATTATTTATTAATTTATTGACTATGGCACACACAACCTAATACAATGATTATGTATTGCAACATGTTATATAGCACTTTTGGGGAGCATGAAAGGAGCCTCCCCGAGCGGCGACAATGTCTGAGTACGAACATACACTGCCCGGCGCACCTTGGACATTGCGACTAATCCTTTCACCACGCTGACCACTCACGATCAGCTGTCGACTCGACGAAGAAGAAGCACTTTTAAGTTCTATATTTTATCCGTAACCTACAACCGTAACATTAGTGTAAAAAAATTAAAATGTAGATATAAATCCAATCCAAAAAAAAAGTAATTGTTGTATTTTGTTTTATTTTCATGATCACTTAGGTTCGTACATGTCGGAATGATTGAAGACAAGGAGCGAACAGTCGCTTGCTCGACTCGCGCGCCACGCCCGAGGCTGCAGCACGTGGGCGACATTGTTACTGAAGCTATTAAACAACATCGCGACGAATACTAATATTATGTGCTCGGACATGCATCGGATATGTCGCGTGTCTCTCCAGAGTCGGATGGACGCGCGGCGCGTGGCGTCGACAGGTGACGGGTTCGACTCCGTAGGTCGCGGCAAATAAGTTACTGTTACGGCCCTTTCCAATTATAATTTTCCCTATCATGAATATCAGAATTGTAATGTACGAGTATGCTAGGTGTGTACATTATAGAGGCCTATTGATGAAGAAAACTGTTAAATTAATATGAACTGATGAGAAAGAAAGGCAAACACTGGTGAATTGAGTTAGTCGAAGTCAGTATAAGCCGAGATCTGTACCTGCTGAAGGAGTTCACATACTGTACTGCTGTAAGACAGCATACACACTGAAACCCTCCGGGCGAATATTTGTCGAAGTAGGTAGATAACTTTGTACGACCCGTACTGTTGATGGTTATGAACAGTGACAGTACGTTTGATTGTCGGGTGTAATTGCTTGTAGATGCAGGAACGGTTTAATATACGAGGCGCGTGCCGCTGGCAGGTGAGGAGCCGGGCGCCGGGGGCGCGGCCGCTCCGCTCCGCTGTGCGCCCTCTACTCCGCCAGCCCTAGTACATCGTGGTGTAGCTCGGCGGCTCCAGCTGAATGTAACGTTTACATCCGTTTCTTGAATCATGCGTTATTTTTCGGAAATCCATTATTAATAATTCAGTTAATTTGTATTGCATTCTTGTTGAAAAGTGACATTAACATAATTGTATAATATTTTATGGGCTGTAGAAAATTTCCACGAGGGAGTTTTCATTGATACTATAATAAACATTTTCAATTTGTCCTCGTGACAATTTAATTGGAATGATGTTTTGTTCAGAAAATAAACGCTTATAATATGTGTTCTAAATTTGGAAGCAATCTGTGTGTTTCATTTCTAAATAATATTATTATATTATCACAATTTCATCGACTGATGATATTTAATACTGGAAAGTAAATAAAGCCAGTTTTCGTTTCCGTTTCAGTGACTTTCCGAGTAGCGATGGATTGGTCGGTTATATATCTGTTGCTGTGTTTATAACTACAGGATTTGAATCTGCTACCGTCAGTAAACCGTGCCATATAATGTTTAGATTCTACTCTATTTTGATACTATTTCATATAGATTACATAATTCAGGGTTGGACTAAAACAGCCTAAGTTGAAAACTTATTTTAATAGAGAGGCCGTATGACCGAGCGCAGAGCGGAATCAAACAATATCCAGGGAAGGTGTAGTTAATAGCCGGCTGACTGATGTTCATGAGGGGCGAACGATTCGACCTCTCGTCGACTACTGATCACGCCAGTCGCAAATCTGTCCGCGACCTTACTGCCTAGCGTGTAGAGCTCAGTTTCGCTTAAAACCGTGTAATGGACGTCTCCAACAATAGTTGTGAATAAAATGTACATTGACTACCCGCTCCCCCGTGTTCTCGTGAGAAACGTTTAATTGTTTAATATAAATAAATTTGACATGATTCCGTCCGACGTGAGCTACAGTCGACTTTCGCTCGGTGCGCGGCGACCGCTCGCGAGACTGTGAAGGGGTAAACTATAAGCTGTAGAAGAACAAAAAACGTAACATCACAACTGTAATCCCCGAGGAGGTAGGCAGAGGAATGTAGTACACTCCCACGTTTCACCAGTTAAGTATACTTTCTACTGTGGGATAGGTGGGAGCCTCTAGCCATATACCGGGCACGCATCCAGACTCCGAGCCACTACTAGATATTTATACTAGCTTTGTATTGTGTAAACCGCACTAGCATAAGTGCGGTTGACACAATACAAACTTGACTAATTAAGTTGACGCAATCGCATCGAACCTCCTAACCGATCTGATACGACGTGACGACGGACGGCGGTATCGATGCTCTGGGGCTTGCTCGCTTGTGACTTTTAGGAAAAAATTAGCCACCTGGCAGTGGTGCAACAAGTGGCTAAATATAAAAGAATGCACTCCTTTGTATGATTATCGCAAATTGAAGGGAGCATGTAATATTCCACTTCCAACTGCTTTGATCCAACCGTTTCGTCACAAGAGAGTTTATTGCCGTTTTTAATCTTCGCGTTGCACTCTAGCAGCGACGGGAGTGGCGTCTGACGGCATAATTAAAGTTGAATTAGTGACATTGCATAAAGTTGAATGTTATTGAAGTTTCTTAGAGCTTTCGGCCAGCGCTCGCTAGCTACCTCTGCGTCGCTTCTAGTTCGTTGGTGAAAATGTTTTAGATGATTCGTGTGTTTCATGAACATAGTTACATCAATGGCAGTTACTAAGAGTTTATGGGTGAAAAAAGGTGGGTCTAAGCATTACGTGAATAAGTTCTGTAGGGCAGCCAGCAGCACAGCCGCCATCGGCCATACGTGTTCTATAACCAGCCTGGGACATTGATGTAGAGCGAGGATTTAGTGTAAGTTAGACAATATGTACCTACGTAAGTACGCATACACGTGGCAGCTACAAATATTTGACGAAAACTTTGACATGAAAATATATTGTCACAGTGCGCTCACATTTTTAATACCAAGAATGTAGACACACATTGTGTGAGAGCTGTCAGGCACAATATCGCTGCATATAACGTATGCCAACATCAGCTGCAGTGCGAAGTGTGTTGTCACGAGCTAATTGAATGATAACCGAGACACTCTATGACTGCGCGCCCGCCGCCAGCCGCCTTAGGCGACTTCACACGCGAATGTTGAGCTGGGCTGTGTGTGCCGGCCCCTAGTTCAGCGTTCTATGTGAAACTAGATTTATTTTCGGTGTTGGGCCTACGCCAAGGAGATGTTTTTTTCCGGCAATGCGTTAAAAAAAGTTTGTACCGGATCTTGATATATTTCTTATTATAATTATTTTTGGTTCTCAATATTTTGAGATACATGGTGTAGTAATGAATGAACATGATGTAAGTAACTGTTCCAATCAATTACTTTTTGAAGATATAGGAACATCTTTTAGCGCCTTTGGAAAATACATCAGGGTGTATTTTGAGTCTGGGGTGAATTTGCGCGCGCCGGTCTACACATTATTTATTATTAAAATCATGTTCGTTTCGCTCTGATAATCTTGGGCTACCCGAGAGTCAGTCGTGTGCGACCACACAGCGCTATGGAGAGAGGTGGACGGGTGTCGTTGCTGCATAGTACAGCAGCGCATTGCGTACGCGCATTATGTGTTATGTTTTAGATTCAAAACTATCCTTTGTCGATATCTAACGACCGCATTCACAGGAACCGTAGGCAGTGCAAATAAGGGCGCGTCCACACGCCTCCCGCGGAGTTAAATACCTTGCAAACAGTAACGATAAATGAGTATTAGGCGATTAGCACACCGGCCGCCACGTGGCGCCGGCGCTGCGCCGCGCTCCGTAAACGACGAGCTAATGGATTTAGTGACAGCTCAAATATGTTATTATTAAGTTAGCTTTGTTACTACGGTGCTAAGTCTACTGCTCGGCCGCATCTCTGTATATGGCGTTACGTTTATTCTTCTGTTTCGTCCATGTTCCTATTGGGTTTGACTCGCGCGATATAAATGGAATGCGGTTGTAGCGGGGTGGTGGTCAGACACGGTATGAAGTCAGCTCTTGTGAGCAATGCATTCCTCATGCAGTGGTCAGTGAATCCCAATATTGCGCAGGTGCTCGTGGGTTCGCTTCCCACACAGAATTAATATTTCTGTGACGAACATAAGTATTTGTTGTGTCTGGGCGTAAAAAAACATTATATTAGTATTTATATACTTGTAGGTAACATAGATATGTGGTTTATCAGCCGTCTAGTCAGCTTGTGTTGAGCGCTCCTGATGCTTATTTTGAGATCAGATGGAGTGTGGAGTTGTTTGAAGATATGATTTCGTAAAACTGTCCCGTCTAAGACAGCGGCGTCCAAGACGGTCTTGCGTGTCCTGCAGGCAGCCAAGCTGTCCCTAGTACACGAAGTAAGAGACGTTATTTATTTATTTAGTGTGCCAAGCTGGGCAAGTGCGGTTCGGCACACTTTACACGAGTTAGATAACTTGATGGATAACTCAAAAGTCTCGTCACGACATGTTCCTTCACCGGTACAGCAAGTGATACTTAATCTTAAAGCGCTTTAGGACTTTAACCTGGGACACCCGGAACAAGAGCCCATATTTTAAAAAACTGCTATATACCGGCGCCTGTTAGAAATTTTATCTGCTTAGTGAAGACTAACGAATGACCGAGCAACAGTTGTAGGTGTCAGCTACCGCCCATGGACATCTGATACTGACCACGAATATGACTGTCGGTATTAGTGAGTCTTATTAGAATAGGTTGTTAGTAAAATTGTGTGTTAGAATTAACAGGAGTGTAGGAAGAGGGCTTACTGGTGTCATTGGTGTACGTCAGTACGAGTGCAGGCAGCGTTACTTAGTATCTGTCCTGTTCGAAGCTGGCTACGAAGCGTCGCTTCTGCCGAGGATCGAGAAGGTGCCCTCTGAGTCCACGGTGACCGGCAACCACGGCCTGCACACGGCAGAAGCAGGCGCGGCGGTGGCGCACATGTATTGTGTATACTTTGTATTTGTCTTGTATTTGGTTGATATTCAACAGCTACTTGTAATATCTAGTCATTTCATATAATAAACATATTTGTTCTCTCCGTTATTAATACTCAATGCTTATCTGATAATACAAAACAATAATAATGAAAGAAGAAATTCACTTCAACTCTATATCTCTATGTAGAGCAAATTTCTCGGTCGCCGTGGCAACAGGCTTTCTCCGCTAAAATAGAAACGGTCTTATTCCGGGTGACTTCGTTTACATCGTTAGTAATACACAGCGGTGATGATGTGTCCATGTGAAATATTTATTCGCATTTTCAATGTACTACAATGTTTAAGGTCACGAAGATGCACATACGATCCTGTAGCGGCAGCGCTCGTCGTGAGTTTATTGGAATTGGGTAGTAATGGTACTGCGGGTACATACGAGTACCAACGAATCCGAATACAAATGCGTTGTAATAAACTACGACTTTTCAACGTTAAAACTGTTGAAATAATAAAATATTAAGAAATATTCGCCTCCTTAAATTTATAATCTTATATCTTTTACATGACAAATACAGAAACAATAATTTCAAATACACTACATTAAA
>DWTQ01000009.1:0-13875 GCA_018244875.1 Ardaris sela periphema | reverse complement strand
ATTATCCAGTGTTCAAAAAGACTACATGTATGAAAATTATGGTAAACCATCTGAGTATTTTTTACATTCCTTAAAAAATGTATCTATTTTATTTGAACTCGAAAAACAAGAACATTGGAAACATTTTGGAAAAGTTCTTCGACAGGTGTTAAATCATTTTGAGGACATAAAATTTTATGTACATTTTGACAAGACTGCGAGGATACCAAGTGATGCAGCTTTTACTAAAATAATTCTTGATGAACTGGCTAAAGCAATAAATGATGTTGTTGTTGCAAATATTTCTCAATTTCATTCAGAAATATCAGAGAGGATAGATGAAGCTTTAAATACTGTAAAACAACACAATTTGACCCTGGAGTGCCGCTCTACTTTAGAAGTTAAGCAAAAAATACCAATTTTCAAAAACCTAGCACAACAAATGTTATTATTGACTGATGCTATTAGGAAAAACTCCGAAAATCAAAAGAGTGTAGTTGAACAATATCTAATTGAAAGGCATACAAAGTCAAAAGAACAGGATGAAACTGACCAAGTTGTGTATGAAAAATCTTTATCCGAACTAAATTTGGAACGAGAGCAAAATTTGACAGCAGTTGAAATTGAGAAAGTTGCAGATTTAAAATCGATTCTTGAAAATGTTAAAGAAATCGTTTCTACGGGAATAGAGGACCAACAGTTGTCAGCTGACTTACATCTAATTGAAACGCAGAATTTACGTAAAAAAGAGGACGTTGGAATAGCGCCTGCAGAGCAGGAGCGTAACGTTATTGATATTTACGATACGGAAGCAATAGCTAAAGGTACAGAAGCTGAAACATTAGAAGTAAAAATAGAACAAATAACACGGGAGATTAAAAATCAAGATGAAGAAAAAATTGAATTTTCGTTGGAAGATAAACTAGACACAACGTATCAGGTAACAGAAGAAATGCCAAGCTGTTCTTTTAATCAGCAAAAAGAAGTAGAAAAATCCTTAGAGGAATCAAATAAACTAGAGTCTCAGGATACTTGCGGTGTAGTGACACAAATACAAGTCGAAGATCAAAGGGATTCAGATATAGATATCACAGAAGTAAAAACGAAAGCAATAGAGGACATTAGGGGAAAAGATGAAGAAAGGCGTTGCTTGATTCAAGACAAACAAGAAACAGAGATAAATCAAGTAGATGAGGAAACAACACCACAATACGAACAAGAATCAGTAACGATAAAACTCAAGGAAGAAGAAGATAAAAATATAGTTGACGCAGTACCTTTTCAAATAGATAATGAGGATGCGAAATTGAACGAACACGAAGCGCATGTTAAAAGATCACGAGGTATCAATACTTCAAATATAGCTAATGAATCGACACAACAAGATACTATTTTAACTTTGGCGGAGAATAAAGAAAGCAAAGACGAACAAAATATACAAACAAAGCCTCTAGATATAACGTTAACAGCTTTACAAGAAAAAGAAGAAAATATTGAAGAAGAACTTGTGCAACTGCAAGAAAGTAAACAAAAATCTGTAGATATAGACCAGGGACAAGATTTTATGAAGATAGAAAATAAAAATGAAGTGGTGGAAACACAGTGTGATAAAGGCTTGCTATTTGAACAAGAAGGTTCCACAAAGGAAGTTGTTTTAGACGAAGAAACAAAAGTAATGAAAGAAATGCACGGAGGGGTTAAGCAATGCTTAGAAGAAGAGGGGACCCCTATTTCGGAACAAGAAAATGGAGATGCGGGTATTAAGATTCAAGACAAAGAAGTAAAGTTAATAGAAGAAAAAGAAGCAGTGGAAAGCGTAACCATGAAGGAAACAACAAATCTCTCTATGGAACTGGGAGAAGAATATGCTGAAAAAAAACCCGTAGATATAGAAACAAGGTTATGTTTCGAAAAAGAAGAAAGAATTACTCTAGAAGAGAAAGATGAAAAATGCTTAGGAACAGAAAAACAACCTATAACGATAAAACAATTAGACGAAGAGGACACATTGAAAATAGAAAGAGAAACAACAAGTGAGAAACTGATAAGTGAAAAGAGTCTTTGTCTAGATCAGCAAATCCTGATTGAAGGAATGAAAGCTCTTGCTGGAGAAGAGTCGATTGATTACAAGGAAGGAGAAGATGACCTTCGTTTAGCAGACGGAAATCAACTAACACCGGTAAAAACGCAAGTCAAGATAGAAGCGGTAAAGTATCCAGTGGAAGGTGAAGAAAAACAATGCCAAGAGCCAGACAAGGTGACCTTGGAACCTAAACATTCAAAGGAAGTAGTGGATGTCCAAGGCGAGACCCAGTTAGCAGAATTGAAACGCATGAACGACGAGGAAGTTACAGTGAAAAGTGAAGAAAAACGCCTAGAAGAAAAAATGAGTACGGAAAAAGAAAAAGAAGCAATGGAGACAAAACGCACAGAGGAAGAAGAGGTAAAGTATTGCGTGGAACAAGAAAAACAAGAATATGAGAAAAAATCTATGAAAGTGGAAGCGAAATTGAAAGAAGGACAGGAAGATGCGGACAAAATATGGATGGAAAAAGAAAACCTGCAACTTGACCATAAAGAACAGCTCGCACGGACTAAACAAGAAGAGACGAGAATCGAAAGTAAGGACAATGCAATGAAAAATAAATGCAATGATATGGAGGAGAAAACACGTCTTGAAAAAGAAAAGCAAACTGCAGAAACCAAATCTCTTGAGGAAACGAGATTCGTAAGAGAAAAGGAAGTAACCGATGAGAAACCCGACGAAGAGTTTGAGAAAGTGCACCTTGGACAGGAAGAACATATTATAGAAATTAAAAGTGTAGAAGAAAAAGCGGAAAAGAAACATTCGAAAGATGAAGAGAAAAAACTGCGTCTCGAACAAAAAAAACTAGATTTAGAGAAAAAACTCGATGACAAATTAGGATTACAAAAAGAAGAAGAAGCCGAAGATGAAATTCGTGTAGAAGAAGAAGAAAAAGTTCGCCTTCAACAGGAAATACAAGTTGCAGAGACCAAACGACAAGAAAAAGAGATGAAAATCAACAAAGAGCAAGCAACAAATGAGAAACGCTTGGAAGTAGAATTTTGGGAAGAAGAAGAACAGGATTTACATAAAATACGTCATGACGATGGAATTAAATTGCAAAAAGAACACGAAGCTGAGGAAGAAAAATGTTTGGAAGAAAAAGACAAGGTTCTCCTTGAACAGAAAAAACAAGATTCAGAGAAAAATCATCTGGATGAGGAAGCAAGATTGCAAAATGAACAAAAAGCTGCGAAAGAAAAACGTTTAGATAAAAAGGAAATACTCCTTGAAGAAGAAAAACAAGTAACAGAGGCCAAACTAAAAGAAGAGACAGGAATCAAAAAGGAAAAAAAAACAGCCGAAAAGAAACTCAACGAAGAAGACGAGAAATTACGTCTTGAACAAGAAACACAAAAAGCAGAAATTGAAAGCCTAGAAGATGAAGCGAGAATTAAAACAGGAAACGAAGAAGAAAAGAAGAAACGTAGGGAAGAAGATGAGAAATTTCGCATGGAACGAGAAAAACAAGATTCAGATAAAACATACCTAGATGAGGAAATAAGAATACAAAAAGAACAGGAGGCTGCAGAAAAAAAACGGTCGGATAGAGAGAAAAAATGCCTTGAAGAAGAAAAGCAAGGTACAAAAGCTAAGCGACAAGGAGAGGCAAGAATTGAACAAGAAACAGCAGAAAAGAAACACAAGGAAGATGATAAAATAGATGTTGAACAAGAAAAAATAGAAACAGAAACAGAACGTCTAGAAGAAGAAACACGAATTAAAACAAAAAAGGAAGAAGCGGAAAATAAATGTACAGAAGAAGATGAAAACTTTCGCCTGGAACAAGAAAAACGAGATTTAGTAATAACATATCTAGATGATGAAGGGAGATTACAAAAAGAACAAAAAGCTGCAGAAATAAAACGTATGGAGGAAGAGAAAAAACGCCTTGAAGAAGAAAACCGAGCTAAACAGATCAATCCAGAAGAAGAGGGGAGAATAGAAAAAGAAAAAGGTATAACGAAACAGAAACATAAGGAAGAAGAAGAGAACATACGCCTTGAACAACAAAACCAAGCTAACCAGGCCAAAAGAGAAGAAGAGACAAGAATCGAAAAAGAAACAGCGGAAAAGAAGCACAAGGAAAAAGACGAGAAAAATCGTTACGAACAAGAAAAACAAGAAGCAGAAACTAAACGATTAGAAGAAGAAGCGAGAGTAAAAAAAGAAAAGGAAGAAGCTGAAAAGAAGCGCAATGAAGAAGACGAGAAAAAATGTCATGAACAAGAAAAACAACATGCAGAAACCAAAAGATTACAAGAAGAAGCGAGAACGAAAATAGAAAAAGATATAGCGGAAAAGAAAGGTAAGGAAGAAGAAGAGAAAATACGCTTAGAACAAGAAAATCAAGCTAACCAGGCCAAAAGAGAAGAAGAGGTACGAATCGAAAAAGAAACAGCCGAAAAGAAGCGCAAGGAAGAAGACGAGAAAAAATGTTTTGAACAAGAAAAACAAGAAGCAGAAACCAAACGATTAGAAGAAGAAGCGAGAACTAAAAAAGAAAAAGATGTAGCGGAAAAGAAACGTAAGGAAGAAGAAGAGAAAATAAGCCTAGAACAAGAAAACCAAGAAGCAGAAACCACACGATTAGAAGAAGAAGCGAGAGTCAAAAAAGAAAAGGAAGAAGCTGTAAAGAAGCGCAAGGAAAAAGCCGAGAAAAAACGTCTTGAACAAGAAACACAAGAAATAGAGACCAAACGATTAGGCGAAGAAGCGAGAATTAAAAAAGAAAAGGAAGAAGCTGAAAAGAAGCGCAATGAAGAAGACGTGAAAAAACGCCTTGAAGAAGAAAAGCAAGAAGCAGAAATCACACGATTAGAAGAAGAACCTAAAGTTAAAAAACAAAAGGATGTAGCAGAAAAGATGCGCAATGAAGAAGACAAGAAAAAAATTCTTGAACAAGAAAAACAACAAACAGAAAACAAACGATTAGAAGAAAAAGCGAGAGTTGAAAAAGAAAAGGAAGTAGCGGAAAGGAAGCGCAAGGAAAAACACGAGAAAAAACATCTTGAAAGAGAAAAACAAGAAGCAGAAACTAAACGTGTGGAAGAAGAAGCGAGAATTAAAAATGGAAAGGAAGAAGCTGAAATAAAGCGCAAGGAAGAAGCCGAGAAAAAACGTGTTAAACAAGAAACACAAGAAGTAGAGACCAAACGATTAGAAGAAGAAGCGAGAATTAAAAAAGAAAATCAAGAAGCTGAAAATAAATACAAGGAAGAAACCGAGAAAAAACGTCTTGAACAAGAAAACCAAGAAGCAGAAACCAAACGATTAGAAGAAGAAGCGAGACTTAAAAAAGAAAAGGAAGTAGCGGTAAAAAAGCACAAGGAAGAAAACGATAAAGCAGAAAGTATGAAGTCTGAAAAAAAGAAACGCAAAATAAAGAAAGAAGTGTCACATATGCAAAGTGGAAAACAAGAATCTCATCTTGGTAGCAATGACGAAAGGACTGGAGTAATAAAGGAAGCAGATGATATTTTCCATACTGACATTAATACTACAGAAGATAAAGTAGAAAAACGATACGTTACAACCAGTGAGGAAGAAATCCAAAATACATCTATGACAGACTCAAGTATTAATGTTGATAATAAAACGGACCAAATAGAAACATTTGAATGCAAGCGAGTTGAATTTCAGAAAATGCCATCTAAATTTAATGGGTCAATAGACAAATATAGAATCGGAGAAATAGACACATCGTCTATAAAGGAACAAAAATACGATGAACGTAAGGAAAAAGTTCAATTCATTAAGTACACTGATAATAATAATTTAGGAATGGAAATGTTCAGGCCGCCTGGATACGTCGAGAAAAAAAATGACCTGTATAATCGTTTTTCTACACTCGATATTGATAAATCGGTTAAGATTCCTACTATATATAAAGCCCAAACTCTTTTGCACCAGGCTCAGTTACGCTCTTCAACGCCTCAGGAATATGAAATAAGTCGAATTTCCGATTCTTTGGAAAAACGGTCGGATTCGAAACAGAGGTCTAAGGCACCTAGTGAAGTAGTAAGTACTGTCGTAGAAAAACTTGCTTCGCGAGATCATAAAAGAAAGCCAGTTTTTTCAACATATCTGACGGATAGAACAGCGGTTGAAGCTTCAAGGGTTAAACTTACATGTAGCGTACTTTCTTCGAGTGAACCGACAGTCACTTGGTTCAAAAATGGTGTTTTATTAGATAACAAATTAAAATACCGAACAAAATCAGTAGACGGTTTAATAACTCTAGAAGTTCTTAATGCTGTTCCGAGTGATTCTGCTGAATATACTTGTACTGTACAGAACGAAAGCGGATCAGTTAGCACTTCAGCGAATCTGAGAGTATATCCTAGTTTTGAAGCGTCACCTATACCCCCCACATTTACCCGATCTATACGAGGTTGGTATATTTACAATGGCTTTTAAAGAGTTTCTCCTTTCCTGACAGTGTTTTGACAGATTTTGATAAAACCTGTAATTCCCTTTACAGATACATATCATTTAGCTGAGAACGAACTAATATTGGAATGTCGAATTCGAGGTCAACCTTTACCTACCATAACCTGGTTAAAAGATGATCGACCTATCACTTCTGACGAACGATATCAAGCTTATTATCTTGCCGACGGTGTGTGCAGGTTATCTATTACCGCGCCTACAACAGTGGATAGTGGAAAATACACTTGCAAAGCAGAGAATTCAATGTGGTCAGATCAAATAACACATGTTGTCTCTTTTAATGGTAAATTATATAACGTAAATAAATATTTATATATATGTAGTTAACGGTCAATTTAATTTTTTATACACAACGAAACTATTTTATTGCAGGTAAAGAAAGTGGTATAGGACTTAACATAGCAACTATAGAGAGATCACGATTTAACCGACAAGTGCTGGAATCTAGACGGCCCCATTTTACTAATGTTTTAACTGATTATAAGGTAACAAGAGGTGGCACAATCGGCTTGCAAGTAGAAATTAAAGGGTCACCTACTAGAGTTGAATGGTTACGAGAAGGACATTCCGTAACTGAAGCATACAGAAACGCTCAAACCTTTGTCGAACACGGATTGTACACATTAGCTCTAACAGACGTATCAGAAAAGGAATCGGGGCTATATACATGTAGAGCTTGGAGTAGCCACGGGAACGTAGACATGAACGCAGCTATAACAGTAGTTCAGCCCAACGAATTTGGGGGAAAACCAGCCATTATAGTAGGTCGACCACAAAAAGACCTTCTTATATCCGTTGGTGAGGACTTGAATATATCTTTCAGGGTGCAAGGAGAACCGAAGTCAAAAGGTATGCATAACACATTTTATAATATTTCTGAAATGATTAAACGCACACAACTATTAGTCGTTTGTATGCAATCTTAATAAATAACTGACATGAATGTGTACGTCCCAGAAGATCAAAGTGGACTAAATGTACGCTGCATTGCCGATTAATAACAGGTGATGTACGTCTTGTATTCTTGTACAAAGTGTAAATAGTTTACATAATAGTTACGCAAGATTACGATTTTATAGATTACCTCGTTGGTCGTGTTGATTGCAAGCGCGACTGTCGATCGGGTGGTCCTGGGTTTAAGTCTCGGGTCGGGCACTCTTGGATTTTTCAATTTTAGTTTTTCTAGTAGTAGCTTGGAGTCGGCATTTGTGACCGGTGTACAGCAATAGACTCACCACCTATACCATAGTGGGACGTAAGCGTATTTGGTGAAACGTGAGAGTGCATTATACTCCTCCGTCTACCTCTTCGGGGATTACAGGCGTGATGTTACGTATTATATAGAAATTTTCATAGTTGAGGGCTCGTTAAACTTGTCATACGCTTATAATAAACTTTTAATTGAAATGTGTGTCGATCCCTTGTCTATGGAGCTTAGAGAGAACAAGAGAAATAACAATTCAGTTGTATTCGTTCTGTTGAGTATTTCTGAACAATATGTACATTATTTTGTTTACAGTCGTCTTCATGAAAGGTATTCGTGATATCACAAACAGTCAGCGTGTTTGCAAAATGACGTCAGATGATTACGTTAAATTCACATTAAAAAGATCAGTTATATCAGACGCAGGCACCTATTGTATTTTAGCGAGAAACGCGTACGGTTGTGACAGAGCTTTTGTTACAGTTGTGGTATGTGTACATTTAGTTAACAATTAGTATATCTATATATTACAATATAAATTATTTGTAAAGAGATGTCAAACAAGAAATTTAAATGATATTTTATTTCAGATAAGACAAAGAGCATCCTCGGAAAACCTTATATCGGACTGGACATACCCACAGGATGACACAGGAACATCAGTTGCAGAGAGAAAATATAAATGTATGGTCCACCACATTAATAACAACATTTTACCACAGCGACACACTTTAGTGCCGCCGTGAACCATCTCGGCAGGCGAATCATTTAAACAGCGTCCCCAAAGCATATATTTTATAGGAATTAATGATCATTCAAGAATACTCGCCGCCTTGTAATCTCCGAATATCCAGTTTATCTATTGTAATGCGAGAAAGGCCGTTTTTATTTTAATTAAACCAAGCTTTATAATTTGCCAAAGTACTTACTTCATGAACACATAGATTCATGAAGAAATTGATGGTTAAGAAATTTGCGATATGTTATTTTTATAACCTCTGTTATACTTTGATGTGTTTTCATATATCATTATAAAAACAAATTTAAAAAGTGAGTCTCATCTGAATGAAATATCATTCAACGTTAAATATGATCTCTGTAAGCAGGGCCGGATTTGGAAGTCTGCAGGCCCTGGGGAAACGAAGGAGCGGAGGCTCCTTATATTAATTATTTTCAAATTTTTTATTGTCAAACTTACAATCAGGACTTTCTGATATATCGATAATAATATTATTATGTTTGTGCAAGTACTTTTAGTAAAAATGCAAAAAAATGTTTGGGATGAAAAATGTAACAGATGCTGACCCTTCAAAATTTGGATTTTTTTAAAATCTTTATTGTGGGGGGGCCTCGCCTGTGTAGGCCCCGGGGCAGTAGTCCCGCCTGCCCGCCCCCAGATCCGACCCTGTATATAAGGTATCATATCTCGTAAAACCTGAATTAACTTTACATGACCTAAACGCATTTTAAAATGTGTGCATGACTGTACTTATATGAAATACGAGTATAGGACTAGATCCGATATAGGTTTCTCAAAATTGCAATTTGGCGTCTGGAATTCATGAATCAAAAAACTAATACACATTTCTTTTTTATAAAAATAAATATAAAAGAAGGCGATTGTAAGCTGTTCTTGTCCCAAATATATATGTAGCTACGGTCTTAGCGAGCGTTCTTTCAGCTAATTTGTAATGAATCATGTTTTTGAGAACAATCTTTGTGTTCATATATAATATAAAAAAATATTAATATAAATTAATATAAATATAGTCATTGTTTAATCGTGCAAGAGGCTCTTCTCCGATTATTCCGATATACATTGTGTTATCATTAAGATTTAAGTTGATGCCGAGTTTTTAGTATTACAGTTTCACATTAAAATATTATCGGTTGCACAAACTAACATTTTTAAAATTGTAAATTTTGCACGAAAAATATGTAGATATTTCTTTAGCACTTAACATATAATTTTACAGTTTTCATAAACAAAAAACTTGTTTCTAATATATTTGCATTCATGTCCACAACCAAATTTAAATGCAATTGAACGACGTGCTACAAAAGTTTCATTGTCATTACATTTACCGTGCTCTTTCAGATCATTATTATATCACAAGAGGCTGTTGCAAGTTGCGTTGGCTCAACGTTTCTTGGCAATTTATCAAACATTATTATTTGAGGTCATTGCCGGTACGATAACGATATTTGTTTTGCAGCTGTACCCGATCGCATCCCGGTAGAACCGAGCGTAGTGGACGGTGGAAACAATTGGGTTTCTCTCGCTTGGCCTAAACCCGAGCATCAAGAGTCAGCACCAGTGGTGGCATATAAAGTCGAGAGCTGGCTTATAGGAAAAGAAGGAGGAGCCCGCTGGTCAGAATTAGGAATAACTCCATTAAATTCGTTTGACATCTTTAACCTAAAACAAGGAGAAGAATATCACTTTAGAGTAACGCCTAGAAATAGGTACGGCTGGGGAGAGTCCGTACAAACATCTGCAGCAATTGCAATTGGTTTGGCAGGTGACAGACCAGAGTTTACGGAAATTCTTCCAGGGCAACTAAAGGTGTTAGTGGGAGAGACCGCCAGCCTAAGTTGTCGCTTTAAAGGAAAACCGACACCAGAAATCGTTTGGATGAAAAATGGTCACGAAATTGAGGAAGAGGATGGTCGCTTAAAGACTTTATTGAGTGGGTTTGACTGCTGCTTAACCATCAAAAATGTTCAAATAGAGGACGAGGCTCGATACAGCTGCGAGGCATCTAATATCCATGGTCGTGCATCAACATATGCAAGAATGGCTGTTATTACGGACCGACTCGTGTGGGAAGCAGATGCAAAATTAAAAAGGTAATTTGTTCGTGTATTGCAAAACAAGTAGTGAATATAATATTTCCAATGTACCTGTTTTTATTACACCGATGGTATACAAATGTTGCGATTTCTGTGCAGAAATAACAAATATGATTTATTAGGGAGCGGTCCCCTGGAATCGAAGGAGAATACCCTCCGCAGTTCACGATGCGGCTCCGAGATCGCCGCGTGCAGGCCACGTACCCTGTGCGCCTGACCTGCCAAGTTATCGGTTACCCACCGCCGCTCATCACGTGGTGCAAAGACGGGATGGAAGTTTCTTACGATAGTGAGCATTTTCGATCATTTTATTAGACTTTATAATATCTATATTGAATTCTGATCAGTTCTCGTAAAATTTGAAATGTCAATATTGAAAATACACACTGAACAGTGCCAAGACTCGCTGTAATCGATTTATATTTATCAGCGGCATGTTGCCAATTCGATACAGCGACGACAGATATAGTTTCAAAATGAATTCTATATCGCAATCAACTGTAAACTTTGTCAGTATTGTTTTGTTTAATAATAATGGTAAATACAAAATAAATTAACTAGCACATGGTGTGAACATCCAATAATAAGATTTTTCCTATTTGTGTTGTGACACGTGTTATAACTGTATGTTATACAGGACTACAGTAAACTCTTTCAGATACACATTGATTGAACAGACATTTTGATCTGGAATGGCTTTGAGAGACCGCAAAATGAGTTCAATGTCGAGTTTTCTGCGGAAGTAGATTCTCTAGTAAAGAATTGGTTATTTCGGCACAGATCGGCATAGCCAGTCCCAAGATGAGCAATTTCACACACTGGAGATCGCACACACATCGCTGGAGGACGGCGGGGTGTATGAGGCCATGGCGCGGAACGGCAGTGGCGCCGTAAGCTGCCGGTGCAACCTCGTCGTCGACAAGGGCATCCGCGCGTACGTCGCTCCTGAATTCTGCTGCGGCCTCGAACCACTTTACCGTCTATGTGAAGGTTAGTATCAAATACGCAATACTTATTTTGTATATTCTTCGAATACAAACGTCACTGTATCTACTGTTACTATACAAAAAATAAAATTTTGAACTGAATGCAGGTATATAATGTATGAATATATTGTACTTTTCATAAGCTACATTCGCTTATTACATTATGTAAGTTTTGTTTAAAGCAAGATTATTATGCTGATGGGTATAAAAATGGGCATGCTTTGAGGGTTTGGATCTGTAGAAACAATGGCAGATGAAAGAATGATAACACTAAATGTACAACGCGAATGTCGATCTATGTAGGTTTGTTCCAATAACCCAATATGTGAATAATGTTGGCTCAAGTATCGTACAAAATAATATTCTTTTTTGTGCTTAATCATTATTTCCAGGCGAAGAGCTAAGAATTTCGGCAATGGTAGAAGCCTATCCATCAGTTGGAGTCACGTGGTACCGAGATGGAGTACGTCTTAGACCAAGCAGACGCGCCATTATGACTTTGGACCACGATGGACAAATAGAGCTAGCTCTAGCCAGTGTAACCTTAAGAGACGCGGGCGTGTATACATGTACAGCCTCCAATGAAGTAGGTCTAGCATCTACGTCTGGGAAGGTCGAGGTCATAGCGGGAGACCATACGGAAGAGAAATCAAGAACGCCTCCTGTAGTCATCAGCCCAGATGTTCTGTGAGTTGTGAAATTACTTGGTACTAAAACATTTAAATAGCATTAAGCACAACAAGAAGGAGCAGAATAACGTACGTCTGGATATTTAAACAAATATTAACCCAAAATATATAGGTTATTAAAGTACTTAAATATAATACAATACAGTAATATATTACATTAATAAATTATTCTTAATATATTAATATTATTATTATTATATCTATTATGGTATAAAATTGGTTTAAATAGGGAATTAAAACATGGTGGTAATGAGAATTAAATAAATTTAATAGCTGTCAACCATCAGATTTTTTTTAAGCTGAAGGTTGGCAACTTTAGTAACTGAATATTAGTTGGAGACTAATTTAGTGTTTTAACATATGAATAAAAGGACGTTCCTTGCAGGTACTCTAAAGAGCCGATGTTTATAAGGAAGCCCAGGTCCAGCGAAGCGCGAGAAGGGGACACTGTCATCATAGAGTGTGAGGTGATTGGGGATCCCAAGCCGGACGTCTACTGGCTTAGAGACTTCTTGAAGGTAAATATTGTATAATATACGTTTCAAATTGAATTTCAAACTGACATTCAATCTATAATGCAGATACATATGTATTCACAATTTTTTATAACGGAGTTTCAGTAAAAAATAATTATAATTATTAATATTATATGCGGATGCCAAATATGAATAGCTTGGCTGGGCAGCGCATAGGAAACTCCGTCAAGTCTTTTCGTCACTGATACCACAAAGCTTGAGTGCGTCCTACCTGTTATAACATACGGAGACGAGAAGTGGCCAGTCACAGTGCTAATGGTCCATCAATTTAAAGTCGCTCAGTAAGTTATAGAGAGGCTCGGGGTTTCGAAGGATCGGCTCGAAGGATCGATTCAGAAACGAGGCGATCCGACAGAAAATCAAAGTTATCGACATAACTCAAAGGATTAGCGAGCTGAAGTGACAGTGGGCTGATCATATCTGTCGCAGAACCGGTAACCGATTGAGTAGGCGTGTTCTGGAGTAGAAACCACGAGCGTAAGCAAGATAGGACGCCCTCGAGCTATGTGGAGTGACAATATACGTAAAGTGGCTGGCAGCGGTTGGATGCGAAAAGCTGAATATCAAGCTCAGTGGCGTGCTGTTGCGGAGGTCTATGTCCAGTCGCGGACGGTAATAGGCTCATGATGATGATTCAAATATTTTACGGGGTAGGTAGGGAGCACCGAATGCCAAATATCTATCTTTACAGGCTTGTTGTGGTTCTTTACATGCATCACTCTCTTCATTAATTCTTTTTGTTGCCTTATGCCCACAATCACTTATTTCTCTTTTTATGGTTTTACCTTTTCAGCCGGACTACTATCGCGATGCGAACCACTTTAAGCGCGTGGGTGGCGGCCCGGAATATCGTTTCGAGATCCCTCACGCGAAGCTGGATTACACCGGAACATACTCAGTGGTGGCGCGCAACGCACACGGCGAAGCTAAAGCGATTATATCATTACAGATCCTGGCCAAGGGTAAGAACGTCGGGGCAGAATCGTTGTGTTGGGTTCACATAGAGCTAAATTTACTTAAGCTCGATAAATCGAATTCTCTTGCATTGTAGGCGTCAAATTAAATAGTAAACATTTAGTACTCTGACGAC
>DWTQ01000008.1:0-14022 GCA_018244875.1 Ardaris sela periphema | reverse complement strand
GTTAATATTGTATATATTTCCAAATTTATGAACAGCAAAATATCTACAGGCTTGTTGTATCATATCCTCCTCTTATAGTTTAATCTTAGTTTTAAAAGAAAACAATTCATTAATCAAATATGAAGAAGCTATGACACTATTGATAACAAATATCTTTACAATTAATTTTAACGGGAAGTTAGGTATGTAAGTATTAATGAGTAAATTGAAATTTAATCCATCATCCACCTCTAATAAGAGAGGATATTATTAATTTAAACGTCATACTGTTGTGTAGGCGTTTGTTGATAAATCTTTGCGTAACTTACAGTCAAAAAAAAGGTAACTCTTTCATTCTCATTAACGTCGGGTACCTGAATAAGACTCCGAAGACGAAGTTGCTGGGTTGTAAGTGGGGTCCACTCCCTGCATCTTGGCCTACCAAACATTTTTAAATTTCGAACACAGTTCAACGTACACACCCAAAACTTTATAGAATACTAAAAGTACACTTCATATAGTTAAAATCATGTCATATTTCACAGCAAAAATTGATACACCAGAAAAAGCTTTCGTTCAATTATCTCGTTAAGAACATAAATAAAAAGGCATTGTTCAGCTGACTTCTATCTCATCATTTGGCTGTCAACGTATGTCAAATTTATATGAAAGTTGATGTTACCATATATAAAATTAAAAATACGAAATACTGTTAAATAGCACAATTGCAAACGTAAATTCTTAATTTAATACCATACTGAATGCTTATTGTACATAATAATGTGCAACAGAAAATTAACTTATATATTACGTAGCAGCTTATAACGACTATTATTTCTAGAGTGTCTACCTCTAATCTTCGTTTTCAAACGTAACGTCACACCTGTAATCCCCGATGAGGTAGGCAGAGGAGTGAAGTATACTATAACATTTCCCTGGTGTAAATTGAGTACATATGATTTATTGACACGCAGAGTTTTCTCATAACACTTCAATCTATAAATTTACTGGGATATGAGTTCCAGATTAAATTCCCACCTTTTGGTAAATTTGAATTATACTACCTACTGTTTTTGGTCTGTGTATTTAGATTTTTGTAGGTATGAAAATCATATTTAGAACATTTAAGATAAATCTTGCCTTTAGAGCAATTAACTATTCATAATTACGTTTACGATCTTGACTTTTGATGCAAATAGGTAAACTATGCATATTCAATTAACTCTGAAATAAATTAACCTTACAAAATAAGACTATAAAGTCTGAAATTCAATTTATGATATCAATAGGAGTGACGACAACATGCTTTTTTAGTATTTCCATAAATATCATACCGACATGAAGTTTGCATTTTTTTTAATTACCGGAGTGCTTTACGTTATCAAGATTAGTGTAAGAACTTTGAAACTTATTTTGACTGCTCACAAACAAAAAATTATCTTTAAAATGTATCCTCTCTTTTTGAATACTAGAGATTTATGTATGTACATCTTTTCAATAAAGTGGTTACCAGTATTGTATTCAACTCATATTAATTTATAAGGTTGAATAGAAATTTCAGTTGAGCCGCAGACTTGAATAGAAATAATACCAGATGGAAAGGAGAGTAAATAAAAAACCAACGTGAAGACTGGAAAATTTCAACGGGCGTTATTCACTTAACTTCCAACTCAGTGAGCGACTATTACCCTTCTAAACACGATTCAAAAAAAGGAACTAAAATGGCTTTATAACATTTATTTTCAGCGCGCTGATGAAAATGACTCGGAGATTATTGATCTGAAAGAACCCGAAAAAGAGACAGCAGACGAATATTTTTCCAAATATAAATCCGAGGTATTATTAATATGCATGATATGTATATAAATAGTTGCGATAGACTTACGGTTAGTTTTGAATCGAAGAAATCGTCACGTAAGGAAAAGGTGTTACGCAGGACTCGGAAGGGGGAAACCCGGTACTGGTACGCAAACATACACTCGTATACAGCAGGAAAAGACACCAAGAAAGTGGCATGGACCCCTCCATGCGATAGTTTCTCTGTATCTATCCATTGTATACAACTGCGTAAGTACGTGTGACCACTGAGATTCGAGCAGCGACTCTCGTGCGTTAAACTTCAACACTGAACGCATGAAAATTTTCTTAACACATATTCGATATTCGTTTTGTATCATAAGTGAGTTTAATCTACTAAAATGAAGAATTCATTATTTTGTATCTACGTAACATCACGCCTGTAATCCCCGAGGAGGTAGACAGAGGAATGTAGTACACTCTCACCTTTCACCAGTTACGTTTACGTCCCTCTATGAAATAGGCGGTGAGCCTATTCCCATATACTGGGCACATTTTCAGACTCCGAGCCACTACTACAAAATCTAAATTAGAAAAATCCAGTATTTCCCAACCCGGGATTTGAACCCAGGACCTTCCGTTAGGCAGTCGCACTTGCAACCAAAACGACCAACACGGCAGTATTTTGTATCTACATAATTTTAATTAATGAATATTTTTCCTCAAATTTTAAACGAAACTTTTATATTTGATTCCTTTATATTATTTGGACGGAAAACATGACACAAAATAAAATATATACACATAGAGAGAAGGTTGAATAGAGTGGAACGCTTTCTCCTTACGTGACGAAAATATGCAACTATAAACAAAAACAATTTCCATAAGGAATTACATATGGAGTTGAAGAAATAGCTAAGGAACTGTTTCTGACACAATAGGTATTTATTATTATTCTATCATCAAGCCAGGTTCTTCATGGGGTACACAGACAGCGCAGAGTGCCAAATATTTTTATGCTTACCAACCTGACTTGCTTCTTCTACATTCATCACTCTTTTTATACATGTCTGACGAGTAGCACCAACCCCTCCTCAGCGCATTGGCATGTAAGCTAGACAGCCCTCACTGGAGGGCCTGGAATGACGTACACACTGGAGCCAACCGACAATAGCACTTCCCAGTCTCTATTGTTTGGCTCGCTCAGTCTAGTTTAATTGTTTCTTTTTATGCTATTTTATCGGATTTCATTATTTTCCTATTTGCGTCATATTACTAACATTGGATAGGTTTAACCACTATTGCTCAATATGGACCATATGATTGCTATCTTGGTCCGCAATAAAGATTATTATATATTATAAGTATACGCTGGTTTCGAAGACTACTTAACATCTCAAACTTCTTCACATATTATTTACAAACACAGAATGAACAGTACGAGATTGAAAAGAGAGCTGGAAATCTTTCTGACCTTTTCGCGACTAACCCACATCACGCCTATTCCGAAAGGTACAAAGATCTCGGCCGAAGATTTATTCCGCAGTATCCCTACAAAGATGTAACGGTGAATATACTTTTGTTTAGTTATCTATATTCTTTGTTTTGTAAAAGGTGCTTATAATGTAGGCATTTCTAATTATTTTATTAAACAGGTAATAACTAAATCACAGAAATTGTAATTTATATATCATTTCCCTGTTAGACAATTACTTGATTCTATTAATGTCTTGTGTTACTTATGGCTAATTAATTTATACTGGTTTTGGAAAAAATATTTACTCATAAATTGTTCCTCTATTCTAATCTCAACCTTATTGACACCTAAACCTGAATCAGCATTTACGGGCTCAAAGTATTTTCGAAATGTAATCGTTAAATGATTGTTTATTAGAATACACAATTGAATGAGGACGAGGAGGCGGAAGACCGTCTGGATAAAGCAGTGGAGGTAAGGCATCTTTACTCGTATTATTGAAACTTAATATTTTTAACGTAAAATTTAAATAATAAAGTAACGTAAGATTAATTGAACAAAGTAATTTCGCTTATCGTTAGTGACAACACTTATTTGAGTCCATGTTCGTTATTATTCCTACATTTTCTATTTTTAGGATTTCCAGCATGAAAGGTTGGCGAACAGTCGGCTGAAGCCAGTAAAGGTACTGGTCTTTTCCATTGCAATTTACAGTCATTTAAATTTTTCAGATTCTACTCTTTCCGGCTCGAAAAAAACGTTCCCACTCTTAAAGTACGCGAAATATTTTCTTCAGTTGCTGGAAGTGTTGTCAGTAGCAGTGTAAAATTGATGGGCCTAAGTACAACATTGCATATTCACACGTACGAGTATGGTCTATTCATGGCATGTCCATTCAATCGAATAGAACTGTATATGCCGTACAGACACAATTGTCTACCGACGTTCACTTGGCAAGTCTGGCAGTCTATGTACTCAATCCTTTTCGTTCTGAGAGGATACCCCTTGTGGTAGTATAGCGTGATAAGTCTTGATGATGATAGATATTAGTGTCATGAACAGCAACGGTTCATATTGTTCATTGAAAGAAATTATTCAAGAACTTCGCGAATTCATGTATTAGGTGTTCCGTGTATGTTACTGTAGGAGCCACATGTGACATTCAGTTGGACTGTACGAGTAGCTATACATTTGTGATTATGATTGGCTTAAAATGCGTCGTGATCTTTTTCTTATTCTTGTAATGGTGTCAAAGAGGAAAGTTCTGGACCCATGGAGTCAGCACACCCGTTCATCACCTGTTACCTGCATGTGGATTTTGTGGATATGTCAAACCACTGTGCAGATTAGGTATCTGATTTTTTTTTCTGGCAGGCACCACCTGAACTGGTTTTAGCTGTTGCAAAACAATCTGCAATAATAGAAGCTTCTAAACCTATCAATCCTTCGGAACATTTAATTGAAAAAGACATCCTCCGATCAGGGGTAATGATCTTTTTTATAATTAATATTGCTCACTATATTCAACTCAAGAAAGATCCTTCTCCATTTAAAAGGATAGTTTTTTTCTCTTATATTACTTAAAAACAAGCTAGAAAATTTTCGGGTATTAATGATATTATTCGATTCAATAGTGCGTTACTTGGAAATCTTTCCATATACCCTTTCATGAATTCATATTCTCTCGATTATTGTAGCAAATTATAACCATTAACTAAATTGATTCCACCCGTCTAATGGAATAACATTGTTCAGACTAGTAGTTTCTTTACAATTCATGACTCCATGTTTAATGAATTTTGTAGAACTATTGGAATGACGTGTGGAAGGAAGATGTAGATACCAAAGTCTTGAGATCTCGGGACGAAGATGATGCCCTTGTAAGTATAATGATAATAGATAATTATATTATACTTGAAACTTAGGACTGCTCTGCTCAAAACTCACATTATATAGATCCCTTCGGATATAATACGTGCGGAATCTGCGGATCCCTTTGGAACGCCACCTATTTTCCCTAAATCGTGCTACCTGGAACTGTTGAGGACAAAGATCAATAGGCACTTTCTAGGGAAGCGTGCTGCATCTCGCTTTCCACCACGTGGGATTGTAGTTAGCGCGAGCCTAATGCTATTCTAAAAAACCCCGCTCTAGTCCGCCCCTCGGCTACGCAATTCCACCCGCTACTCAAGCACGGACGCGCCTACTGATCACTTATTCAGTCACATCCGCAGATATTCCAAGCGGGTCGCATACAGATCATTTAACTATAATATGTCCAGCTTTTCACATTGTGTCATTCGTTAAAAAGCGAGATGTTGTTAAGTACCTATGGGCTTTGGCTGGTCTTATTACATGTCACAATGCTAGGCAAGAGTAGTCCATCATTGGAGACATGTTTTCGCTTCCAACCATGTCCATATTTGGACGGGACGTTGTCCAATCGCAGGGCCTATCATAAATTAACATCTAACTTTTGAATCCCCCACTCAAACACTCGGTTTCTTTCAAAATATCTACATTTACAGTTTGATTCAAAAAATTCTTTTTTCAGCAATCTGTTAAAGTAAGGATAATGCCAGGCTCGAACCTGTACGAATTGGTGTCAGTGCTGAAGAAAGTCTCACCTAGGCTCATTTATGTTATCAATAAAAACTAAAATTTTTAAAGCATTTTTATTTTACATAATAAGTAGGTATTTATAGCAAGAATAATTCCTACTTATATAAATTTACAGGAAAGTTCACTATAATATTTCTACTTGCTTGTAATTATATCCCTATTATTCTAATGACATTAGTTTAGCTTTCGAGTGAACGAAGTAAATTTATGTTACAAACTCGCTTTTGATGCTATATGGTTTGTTGAGTTTTATAAACAGGTACTACGAATTTTGGGAAAATTTTAAGAATAGATGGTATAATTCGCTTCAGTACAATGAGGCGTTGATGACAGGCTGACCGCGGTATAGCGCAGTCCATGTAGGTACAGCTGAATGCCCTGTCCGCCGACGGGCCGTGCGAGCTGTGCTCTGGGATCCCAACCTGCATGCCCAGCGTGGTCCAGTGGTCTATGTCCAGCTGTGACTGAGGTAGGATGACGATATATGATGATGTGTATCAATTAATCACCATTCACCATTGTCATTATCAGCCTATTGCAGTCCACTTCTGGATAAAACTTCCCTGAGACGTTCAAGCCCATAATCCCTACGATGAGCATGTGGGTGACAATCGCAGAGCACAAATTCTCGCACCGCTTACGCTGCTGCCCATAGGCGGCCAGGAAATTTAGCTGTGCCTAGGCAGGATACGCCCACACTGCGATCTGCTAGCGCTGTATCTCGCCACGGGGTCGTGAACAATGCACCTTGAGTACATGATTTTCCCTGTTACATTCATTTGTTAACAACAGGCTAACATTAATCAACAAAATAATATTAAAAATAGGTATTGCTCAAGTTTCCTATTGGTATTACTCATTACAAGGGCAGTGAATGTTTTAACCTACTTAACTCCTAATGTGGGAGTACGCATGATGCCTTGGTGTTAAACTGCTTACTGTACGCAGATAAGGCAGTATTAATTGGCTCCACACCATTTGAGCTACTGGTACTGGGCACAGTTATAAGATAAGTGTATGAAAAAATGCTTACGTTTAAATGTGAATAAGACGAAAGTGTTAGTATTTGAAAGAGATGAGTCAAGAACTACTGCAAGGGTAGTGGTTGATGATGTAGCGTTGGACAAGTGGATGAAATTGTATATCTTGGATGTGCTTTCAGCAGGGATGGCAGGTACACCGTTGACATAGAGAGAAGAGTGAGTGCGGGAAATAGTGTGAATGGAGTGTTGGGTAAGCTATTGAGTTGCCAACTTCTGAGCCAACGAGCTCGAGCAATACACAACTACATGCTTACTCCAACTGTACTGTATGGTAGGAAGAGTTGGGTATGTAAGAAAGGGGATGAAAGCAGAATAAACGCGGTCAAGATGTGGTCGTTGCGTCGCATTTGCGGGTTGACACTCGCCGATCGTGTTCGTAATTCTTACCTAAGGAAGATCCTTTGTATGAAGAGAGTATTGGTGTATAAATGAGGAAGGGCATGCTCCGATGGTTCGAACGTGTTGACAGAATGGCTGATGAAAGAATGACGTAAGTCATATACAAAGCGAATGTTGATGGGCGCAGGTGCCGAGGAAGGCCAAGACTCAACTATCTTGATCAAATAGGCTAGATATTGACTGATGGGGGAGTTAGAAGTCTCCGAAAACTGTGTGCATGTAGGAGAGTGATGAATGTAGAGGAGGCGCGGCACGTCTGTAAGGATAGAGATATTTGGCACTCAGTGCTCTTTGCCTACCCTGTAAGGGACCTGCCATTAAGATATGTGTGTGTGTATGCTAATTCTGTAGAAAAAACTTTTTTAGAGAAAGAAAAATACTTATAAATCTCATAAAAATGATAGTTCACAAATAAGATTTATTTTGAAGATATAAGCAATGCTGGAATACTAATTATTATTAATTTTATGATTCTAAATTCTGAAGACACTAATGTGGTGTGACTAATTTTGTTACCTCATGGATAAGAGGAACATAAATTCATTTAGTAAGATGATTATGAATTTTACCAAGTTATGACAGCTCATTTTATCTTTTTTTTATTTTATCACATGAATACTTGTGCATTTCGAAACAAAGATTATTTTTGAGGTGCACATCAGTGACAACCAGTAACAAAACATGACAGTCAACAGCTATTATGCAGTTTACAAATCTGCTGTGTGATGAATAGAGGAAAATTTTTAGATTACAATGAACAGATAGATGCAATTAGTATATTTTTATTTAATTGTCCATTTAATTTGTACATTGGTATTGAATTCAGTACCAATTTACCATTAACATAGTAATTGTTACCAAAAGTTGTCAAAAATAAATATGAACACATACATTACTAGCAATTCCCCGAGGCTTCTTTTGTATTAGTTATATACTAAAAAGAATTTATTCAGACAGAAAAATATTAACCAACTTTTTTTTTTCATAATGTTCAGATAATTTTAAGTATCAATTAACATTATGGAACAATTGAGTTTTATCAATAAAAGTCATTTATCCTAAAAATATTTAATTACCATTTCTAAATTCCATATTAATGTAATGCATTTTTTTTTACAACAAATCAAGTTTTTCTTATTCTCAATGATTTCTTTCGTTATTTGGGAAAAGCAAGTAAACTTGTTTTAAGCAAATCATGCTGTTACAAATGTAACATATGAAAGTCGATTTTCAAATATAAAGAAGTATATTTATGAAACTGTTTTAGCGAAGCAATTTTCATATACTTATTAATATTTTTTTATTACAAATATGTGACTTTATATTTGTTGATATTTTTTGCACATTTTGTTTAATCTAAATATTTGCTTGACCAAAGTTTTTGATTATAATTAATATTAGTGCATATCAACTAAAATGAAAAAAAAAGCTTATTTATTATTAATTACGCTTATAGAAATCCATAATATAATTAAATCAATAATTTACTTTAAAAAAGAACAGTTTGATTCACTTAGGTAAAAATTAATAGTCATTATATATATTTATTAAATATTTAAGATTGAATTTATTTCAGCCTACAAAGGAGGGGAAGGCTGTAAGGAACTCTTCACATATTCCAGTCAAAGACATATATAAAGTCAGTGAAGCAGTTTGTAATAAAGTTGCTGAAAAGATAAGTCAGGCATTGTCAAAAGATAGTTCATCAAATGATGTAGAATCAGATTTAATTAAAGATACTCAGATAGAGTCTAAGACAGAGGTAAATTTGAATGGAAAAACTATGAAATTCAGTGAATCTCGAAAATCTCCATTAATCAGTACTTTTACTCCTATGACATATCATTCTACTCCAAATAAAGAGGGTATTCCACTCACTAAAACTATGGTAGATCTTCAGCTACATCCCAATAGACATTCCGAAAATGTCAAGAAGACTATTGAAGTGCACACAGATAGTTGCAAACAAAGATTATCAGAAACACCAAGCAAGAATATAAAAGATTCATGTGAATATAGTAAAAGCTTAGAAATTATGCCACTAGATAAAGTACTTTCAAATGATATAAATCTTATTAAGCCAATTCAAAATGAACAAGAAAGCAATGATAAAAATGACATTGTACAGATTGAGGGAAGACAAGATGAAAACCCTCCTATGGATTTCCACAATGAAAAGGTTCATGTAATTTCTTTACAAAACGAAAAAAGTAAAGCACTTGAAAAGGTAAATTTAGAAAGTAAGAATAAGACTGAGTTCAATGAGGTTGATACACCTAGCCAATTAGAAAAGTCTTGGGAAAAGCTGGATTCTGAAAGCAAATTAAATATTGAGGATGTGCCTAATAAAGATTTAAATGGTAAAGGAGTAGATTTACGAAACAAGGGTATTACTAATTTTGATATATTAAATGAACATTCGAATGAAACAAGTTGTAAAGTAACTGATCTGAGCGTCAAACCCGAAAATCAGGCAGATAGCGTGGGACCAAAAGATTGTAAAGAGGAAAAAGATGGATGTAAAGATAAGGAAGAGAATAGTAGTGTTGTGCACGAAAAGGAAATGGGAAGAAATATCTTTACAAAAAATGAGACAGTAAATATTTTTAATAAAGTCGACAATAATGATGTTGTTCTTGCAGGAAATCAAGAAATAAATGATATAATTAATACGAGTAATAATGAAACTAAAACAGATAATATAAAAAAGTCATTAGAAACATCGAGTAATTTGAATGAAAGAAATAATGATAGGAGTTTGTTAGAAATGCCACCCATAGACATTAAAACGAAGGATGTCAGTGATATAAAACAACTAGAAAAGGACCCAGTAGACTTATTGGACAGTTCGCTTGAAGGTAATAAAGTAAGCGTTGACAAAGAAACAAAACAACTTTCAACTAAACCAACAGAATTATTAAATAATTCACCTGAAGATATTAATATGGTTAATCATATAGATAAGGAAAAGCCCGACATTCCGTCTGAACAAGTGTTTGTAAGTACAACGACAGATTCAAAAATACAGACTAAAGCACAGTCAGAAATACCAATAAAGTTATTAGATGATTCACAAAATCTTACTGGAAATATTAAACGACCAGAAGATAAATCTACAAAGATACTTCACAATTTACCTATAGTTACGGAAAAACAGCCCGAAATTTTGTTAAAACAGCCTGAAGAACCCATAAATAAGTTGTATACTTCACCGACAGAAGCAGAATTAAGCACTGTCACTGAATTAAAACAGCATGAACATAACTCTGTAACCAATTTGCCTAAAGATGTAAAAAATAAAACTACATCACAACCTAATAAAAATAAAAATGACACGTTTATTTATTTATCTAAAGATATGAAAGCTTCTGAAGATATTAAGGTCAGGGAAAATATATTAAAAAAGGAAGTAAGCAATTCCGCTGAAGATAAAAAAATAAATGAGGCTTTCATGGAATTAAAGCACCCTAATACGGCTAACCTGCCGAAACCACTTATAGATGATGTTAAAGTTGCACCAAGTTTCGGTAAAAAGATGACACAAAAAGATACTGTTACTGAAAAGAACTATGGCCATAATACATTCCCTGTAAAGAAGGAAACCCCAGGAGAAATAGAAAAGAAGGATGAGTCTAAAATGGATATGTCGGTAGCTGACAAAAAAAAATCTCATTCTTTACAAAATGTCCAAAAAGATGTTGAACGAAATAAAAGTGATACAAAAAAGGAACCTGTAAAAGTAACTGTAAACCCTGTACATAAGCCTATTAATAATAACAAAGCTGCTGTTCCCTTTGGCAAGTGGACAGAGGCTAACAGGCAGGAATTTTTAAATAAAATAAAAGAAGCAAAGGTACCCACAAATACGTCGAATACAAAACAACTAAAGCAACCAAACGATTTGAATAGAAGAGATGTTCTTAAAAAAATAGACAGTCAAAGACAATCTAATATTGCTTCAGCAAAGGTTCAAGAATACACAATAAATAAAAATAAAAATGAAGCTGCAATGTTTGTAAATAAAACAAATGTAACTCAGAAGGAAAAAGGTAGGGATAATAAAATGACCCCTGCAATTTTAAAAACAACTGGAGCTGTATCAAAGAAACAGATTGAAAATAAAGTTGGACATAGTATTAATAAAGTGGATAAATTACAACTTATTTCTATAACTCCTATTGACATGTCAACCACTACGTTAAATACTAAAAAAGATCCAGTGCAACGCAAAGAAATAAATAATCAGGATCTAATTGACAAGACTATAGAGGGGATAATAAACAGAGCTGTTACAGCAAAATTTGGACAGGATGATGCTAAGCAAAATACTGAACAACTGGAAAAACCAAAAAATTTAAACTCCTACACCCAGGTTTCACTAGATGAAATAGAATCGAAGATGAATGAACTACACGGCATTCCATTCGTAGAAAGACCACCTCATGAACTCCCTAAAGTTGTAGATTATGATAGTAAAAGCATTGTAATACCTGATGTGTCAACTAAATGTAATAAAATACCTGATCTTGTAGCCTGCACTCCAAAGCCTCCACAAAAAGTTGAACAAAAAGGCAGTCAACCTACAGTTACTCGTGTAGTTGAAGAATCTGATGAGGAAATCATAGAACACGAGCCAATAACAGGAGACAGTGTGTTAAACAAATCTGATTTGTATTCTCGTGTACCGGAAATAGATAAAATTCATACTCCAGAATTACTTACCACCAAAGTGAATAGCGAATCAAAGAAAGAGCCTATTATTACAGAAAGGGATTTTGATAAATTTGCTAGAAGGACATCTATTACTTATGAAAACTGCCTTACTGTAAATTTTGATGGAAAAGAGCAGCATAATGTTGTTCAAACTGTAGTTGAAAAAGAAGTTGTAACAAAAAAGTTATCAAGAAATGAAATAATGCTAGCAGAATCAAAAGCTAAATCTAACAAACACTTAGCTATGCGTCATAATAATTTCTCTAGTAAAATTCCAACGTCAGTCCAGTCCAATCAGTCTAAGCCTGCAAATGAAGAAGACTCATACAATAAAAACTACCAATCTAAAGTTCAAATCGCATATCAATCTGCAATGACAGCTAAACGTCAACAAGAATGTCCTATAACTATTATTGAAGATAAACCAGTTAAAGTGGTATTTATGGATACGAATTCAGAGTTTATTCCACATCAGCTCAATGTACAAGGGAAAGAGTTATCACCGCCTAAAAAGTCTAATGTAGATTGGGATCATTTTACTCATAGTAACTCTGAATCAATGGATTCAGATATCATAGACGCTGGATATGATAGCAAATCACAGGATGACGTTAAATTAAAGAGCAAACATCAAAGAAAACAAGTTCTGACACCGGTTGAAGTACCTGAATTAGAACTTATCGAGCCAGGGGATTTAGATATTGAAGTTTCGCCAAAGAAGAAACGTAAAATGGAAGAAACTAAACCTGAGAAGAATAGCAAATCACTTCCTAAAAAATCTTATCTTCTCAATCGAACTATGGCAATAGATAATGCACCAACAAATTCTCAAGACCTCTCGAAAACTGCACCAAAAGAAACAGTTAATCAACAAGATGTATTCGTAACACATTCCGACACGATATCGGCGATTGACAATCTTGTTAAGGCTGCAGAACTACTTGAAACTCAGTTTGAAAATAATCATGTATTACCTCGGAATGAAGTGAATTCTCCTGTTCAACAAAGTACATCAGTTAAGAGAGGCCGTGGCCGGCCAAGAAAATATCCCCTTCCTGAGTCAGAATCAGACAGTAAGAGCCCTAGTCCTGTTAAAACTCCCACTCCACAAAAGAAACCCCGACTGATAGATGCTAAGATTACCAAACATGAAACTGAATCAGAGGATGATGACTTGAGTAGTGATGGTGAATTGGTAAAAGAAAATTGGACTATGGGAAAAATAAACGAGAACATTGTCTGTCCAATATGTAATAAATTGTTCCGATCTGAAAATGTCGTCTTTAAACATGTAAAGCATTGTACCGGTCCATCTCCAAATAGATCTGATTCTGATAAAAGAAGTTTAGGACATTTGAGACACTCACAAGACTTGGATTGGAAATCAGAAGATAGTAAGTCAGATAGCGTGGAGAATGACGAGGACGTTGAAATTAATAAACCAATCAAAAAGAGGAGATCTAAAGAAAAGAGTCCACCGGTGGACGATAACAAGGGTGACGTCATTGTCATAGAGGACACTCCTAATAAAGAGACCTTGGAAAACCGTGAGAAACTGAAGGATCAGGCAAACAAAACTATATCAAAAACAAAAGTTCAACACAAAGCCAATAATCTTGTATGCGAATTTTGTGGAAAGGCATTTAGACAATTGTCATACCTGGTCAATCATAAATTACAACATAAAAATACAGAAGTAACGAAGAATGAAAAGGAGCAAGCTCACAAATCACTTTTCAGTTGTGAAATTTGTAAGAAAGAATTTAGAAAACTACACCATTTAGTACAGCATCGGATTATTCATAATCCGAACCCAGAGAGTTCTAGATCATCTAGAAAAAGTTCTTCAGAACACACTGACAGCCAAGCTACGAAAGATGTATCTAAGCCAAGTGAGGACCAAAGTGCTGGTTTTAGATGCGAACCTTGCGATAAATCTTTCAGAAAACTGCATCATTTGGTGGAACATCGAGAAACTCACGATGAAATGAA
>DWTQ01000005.1:0-15854 GCA_018244875.1 Ardaris sela periphema | reverse complement strand
TATTGTGGGAAAAAATTTAATTTTATCTTTTGAAAAATTAAAACAAGAAAACAAAAAACAGTTTAATTCGCAAAACAAAAATGATGCTAATAATGATTTATTAAATGAATATAACAATCATTATGAAAATACTAAAATCCAGCAAAGAGAATTAAAATTAGAAGAATTAAAACAATTACTAGAAGATTTAGAAAATATTGATAATCCTAATTATTGAGATAATGGTTTTTATCTAGGATACAACAAATATAATAAAAAATAAAAAACAATTTAAGAATTAATATAATTATTAAAAATATAGGAGAAAAAATAAAATGAAAAAAATAAATAAAAAAATATCAGATAAAATAATGGATTATATAATTAATTCTGATTTTGATAATTTAAAAAATTTAATAAGTAGATTACATATAAAAGGCAATTTTTCTAAGGAAACTGAGCAAATGTTATATAATATAATTGATAAATTTGAGGGAAAAAAATAAAATGATACCATTTAAAAATATATTTTTACATGATCTTTTTAATAATTTATATGAAAATATTAGAAATGAAATTAATAATTACAAAGATAATTATATTTTAAATGTTGATGAAAATAATATTATTGAATATTTATTTACAACATATAAAATAGAACCCATTAATTTATTTTTTGATAATTGATATTTATCAGAAGATTATAAAGAGAAAAAAATAATTCCGACTCCTTTTGATGTAATTTCAAATTCAAGTACATATGAATATATTGCGACAATGGTAAAAATTAATATACCATATGAAGGTAATTCAAAATTATTTAAAACATATCCTAGTTCGCAAAGAAGTTCAAAATATGAAATTCAAATAAGTAATAATGAAATTTCTTTTGTTGTTGAATGAAAAGAAAATAATGCAAATTATCTTAATGATAAAATTAATGAAATAAAAGATTATTTAAAATATTATATAGATAATATAAGAAACGAAGTTGATTCATACAATAATAATTTAAAATCTTATATTAAAGATATTTTTAATAATAAAAAGGAAAAAATAAAAATAATAACAACTTCTTTGAAAAATTTAATTGTTCCATTAAGAAGAATAGAAGATAAAGATAATAATACATTTTCAGTATCTCCAATAAAGAAAAAAGAAAAAATATCAATTCAATTACCAGAAATTAAAAATGACTTTAATTTAGATCCAGTAATTTCTGAAGATCTTTATTTACAAATATTAAGTGTAATTTATGAATTTGGAAAAAGAATGGAAGAATACCCAAATATTTATCGTAATAAAAATGAAGAAACAATTAGAGATTATATTTTATTAATACTTTCTTTAAATTTTAAAGTATCTGTAATGGCTGAAGCATTTAATAGAAATGGAAAAACAGATATATTACTAAAATATAATAATAAAAATATATTTATAGCTGAATGTAAAATTTGACATGGGAAAAAACAATTTTTTTCTGCCATTAATCAATTGCAAAGTTATTTAACATGAAGAGATACAAAATCAGCATTGATTATTTTTGTAAAAGAAAAAAATATATCAGCAATTATAGAAAAAATTAATTCTACAATAATTGAACATGCACAATTTATAAAAAAATATAAATTATTAAATGATTATGATACTATTTATGAGTTTTCATTTGAGCAAGATAATCAAAAGAACTTTCAATTAGCAATTTTGTTTTATCATTTAGTAAATTAAAAAAATATATAATTTTTAATTATTTTAATTTGACAAACAATTTAATTGACGGTATTATGTCAGTGATTTTTAAATATATAATTATATTTTTATTTTGCCCCCCTATTTTACATTAGTTAAAAAATATTTTGGGCTACCGAGGGCTGGGGGCACGTGCACACAAAAGGTAAAAATTTTATGGTGTGATGAAATAAATTATGTAAAATAATAAAAAAACATTTTAAAATAAGGGGTTTTATTAATGGAAAGCAAAAAAAACAATAAAAAATTGGTAAAAAATAGCTTAAAAATGAATAAAAATAACCCCAAAATGAATAAAAATAAAGCAATTTTAAACGAAAATGAACTAAATTTAAAAGGTGAAAAAGAAATAAATAATCTTTTTAAAGATTATAAAAAAATATTAATTAATGATAATGTTGATTTAGATAAGTCAAAAATTAATTTCCTTAAAACATTTTGTAAAATTGAATGATTAATTTATGATATGGACAAAAAAATTCGTCAATTAGATAATTATTATATTGATGTTGAAAATATTCGCGGTAATAAAAAACAAGAAAAAAATCCAATTTTGCCAGAATATAATGCAATGTTAAAAAATTATAAAAGTCACTATATAATTATTGAAAAATGAATAAGAGAAAGCATTGAAAAAAATGAAGTATCGCCTATATTACAAACAAACAATAATCTATTAGATGAAATTCTACAATTAGAAGAAAAATAATTTATGATGGAAAAAATGATAAATAACAAAACTAATTTAGAATTATATAATGATTGAATTAAAAAAAATGAAGATATTGTTTGTTTAAAAATTAAAAAGATAGTATCTAATTTAGTTAATGAATTAAAAAATAGTAAAAGGTTTTATTTTAATAAAAAACAAGCAAGTGGTGCAATAATTTTTATAGAAAAATTTTGTCATCTTTCAACCGGTGAATATGCAGGGCAAAATTTTAAATTAGAATTATGACAAAAAGCATTTATAGAAGCATTATTTGGTTTTTATGAAAAAGAAACTAATATTCGTAGATTTAAAGAAGCACTATTGGTTGTTGGTAGAGGGAATGGTAAATCAACCTTAGCATCTGCTATTGCTTTAAAATGTTTGTTATTAGATAACGAAAAAAGAGCAAGTATATATACGGTTGCAACAAAAAAAGAACAAGCAAAAATTATTTTTGATGAAGTTAAAAGTATGATTAGACAAGAAGAATGATTAAATAGTAAATTAAAAATAACAAGAGATAAAATAGAATTTTTAAGAGATTGATCACATTTTCAACCATTAGCGTCAGAAGATAAAACATTAGATGGATTAAATCCATATGTAGTAATTTTAGATGAATTGGCGGCTATGAAAAAAAGAGACTTATATGATGTTATTAAATCAGCAACATCAAAAAGAAAAAATACATTAATGCTTTTAATTACAACAAGCGGAAGTACTCGTGAAAGTATTTATGATGAGAGATATGAATATGCTGAAAAAGTATTAAATAATATTTATCAAAACGATAATTTTTTACCTTGAATATATGAATTAGATAATTTTAATGAATGAAAAAAATTTAAAAATCTATATAAAGCAAATCCAAATCTTGGTATTTCTAAAAATATTGAAAAGTTAAAAGAAGAATGAGAAACAGCAATTAACCAGCCATTACAACAACCTAGTTTTTTAACTCGTCATTGTAATATTGCTTCTCTGCAAGAAACTTCATTATTTAATTTTGGATCTTTACAAGAAAAAAATAATAAAAATGTTAATTTAGAAGATTATTTAAAAAATAAATATTGTACTGTTGGTATTGATTTATCACAAACAATGGACTTAACTGCTGTTGTAATTTTAATACCCGAAAAAAATGGTGATTTTTTTATTTTGCCACATTTTTTTATTCCCCGAGAAAGAGCATATGAAAATGAAAAAGAAGACAAAGTTTTATATTCTGTTTGAGAAAAACAAGGATACATAACTTTTACACTTGGATCTGCAGTAAATAGAGATGAAATAATTGATTATATTATTGAAACTATTAAAAAATATAATTTAATTTGTGTAAAAATTGGATATGATAGATATTATGCAGATTATATAAAAGAAAAATTAGAACAAAACGGTTTTTCTAATAGAACAGAAATTGTCACAAATGGTATATATACAATATCACCATTAATAAAATCAATTGCCCCATTATTTTATGATAATAAAATTATTTATAATAATCACCCTATTTTTAAATGAAATTTAGATAACACAAAACTTATAACAGATAGTAAAGAAAATGTTATGCCAATTAAAAAAAGTTCACGCAAAAGAATTGATGGTTTTATGGCACTATTATTTGCTTATAAAATGTATATAAATAATGAACAACATTTTAAAATTTATCAAACAGATATAGGAAAAAATTTTAATGATTAATTAATTTTAAAGTATAATTTTTTATAAAAAATTGTACTCTTTTAAATAATGATGGTATCATCGTGACGACTTAAATAAATTAATTTAAGTAAGGAGGGTAATAAAATTGCTCTGTGATTTAAGAAAAAACAAAAAACAATAAATAATAATTTGTCCAAAAAACAAAATTTTATGTATATTAATCATGACTTTAAAACTTTTTTATCAAATTTTACTAATAATTATGAAATTGATGTTGTTAAAAGTACAATTAATCGAATAGCGAGTGATATTGCCCAGTTAAAAGCAATACCACAATGTGTCGAAAAAGAAAATATTAAAACTACAAATAAATATAATTTAAAATATTTATTAAATGTTAGACCAAATTTAGGGATGAGTGCTTATGATTTTTATTATAAAATAACAACTAATTTGTTTTTACAAGGAAATACTTTTATTTATATTCAATGAGAAAATGAAAAAATTAATTCTTTAATTCCTATTGAGTATGATTTTTTAGAAATTTTATTAGATAAAAATAATCAATATTTTATAAAGTTTTATTTAAATAACACAAATTTAGTATTGCCATATGATGATTTAATACATTTACGAAAATTTTATAATAAAGGATTATTCGGAGAAATTCCAAATAAATCATTAGAATATTCAACAAAATTACTAGAAGAGATGATTAATTCCTCAATTAATAATTTAAAACAATCAGGTAATTTAAAAGGTATATTAAAAGTTAATAATATAGTTGCCCCAGAACAATTACAAGAAAAATTAAAAGAATTTGTAGATAATAATTTACAAAATAAATATCGCGGTTTTGCCATTTTAGATAATGGTCTAGATTTTCAAGAAGTAGATTGTAATATTTCTAACTTAAATAAAGAACAAATGGAACAATATCGAAATAATATTTATAACTTTTATAATGTTGCTTCTGAAATTGTTAATGGAAAATATAGTCCAGAGCAATATCAAGGTTATGTTAGTTCTGTTATTCAACCATTATTAACACAATGAGAACAAGAATTTAGTTTTAAAATTTTCAGCAAAAAAGAATTAGAATTAGGAAACTATATATCATTTTCAGCAAAACGAGTACTATTGGGAAATTTACAAGATAAAACAGCATATTACGCAAAAATGTTAGAACATAGTGTTTTATCACCGAATGAAGTTAGAAATCAAGAAGGATATGAAAGTGTTGAAGGATTAGATATTTATGGAATGACAAAAAATTCTGATTGACAAGAAAGAGAACAACTTAAAAATAAAAATATAGGAGATAAAAGTGAACAAAACAATTAATAATGAGATTAATAAAAAAATTAATTTTAAAATAAAAAATATTATACAAATAAATGACGATGGTATTAAAGAAATAATTGGAATTGCTAATAAATATAATGTTATTGATTATCATGGCGACATTACTGATGAAAATAGTTTTGTTGAAACTATCAAAAACACGCCAGCAGTTCCGTTATTGTGAGGTCATGAACATAAAAACCCAATTGGAATAGCATATTTAGAAAGCAAAAAAGATGGATTATGAGCTAAAATGCAAATTAATACAAATATTACAGTTGGAAAAGAAGCATATGAAATTTCAAAACAAATGCAAAAAAGTAATCGACCGATGCAATTAAGCATTGGTTATACAACAATCGAAACAGAAGATAAAGAAATTAAAGGAAATATTGTTAGATACTTAAAAAAAGTTGAAGTAAACGAAGTTTCATTGGTTCCATTGGGTGCAAATCCCAAAAGTGAAGTACAAGAAATTAAAAGTAAAAATACTAATAATTTTAATATTTTACAAAAAGAAATGTTAAATCTAGAAATAGAAGAAATTTTACAAGGAGATAAAAGTAACAAAATGACAAAAAATTTAAATGATAAATTAAAAGAATTGAGAAATCAAAAAATAACAAAAAAAGAAGAATTAAACCTTTTAAAAAAAGGTATTGAAACAAAAGCGGATGTATCTGATGAAGATGTGAAAAAAGTTAAAGAACTTGTTAAAGAAATTAATGAAATTACAGCAGAATTTAATCGTTTAGAAATTATTAAAAATGAAATTGAGCAAGAAGTTATCGAAGATAATCAAACAGAACAACCAGAAAAATCTCGGAATATTGAAAACTTTTATAATTACAATAATTATGAAAATAAAAGTATTTTACAAAATACTGACGATGTTCTAAAATCAAAAGAATATAAAAATGCTTGATTAAAAAAATTACAACACAAAAAATTAACAAATCAAGAAACTAAGTTTTTACAAATCGGAACAAATTCAAACGGAAACCAAGATGCTTCACCATTGGTACCAACAACAATATGAGAAAGTATTATTGCAAAATTACAAGGTACATCTGATTTAATTAAAAATGTATCAGTTTCAAATATTGATGGTTTTTTAAAATTTGCTATTAAAAAAGATGAGAATGTTGGCGGAAAATGAAGCAAAGAAGGTGAAAAATTAACTGGAAAACTTGATTTTGAATCAATCCAATTAAATGGATATAGATGAGGAACAATGATAACTATTTCAGAAAGTGCAGAAGCAATGACAATAGATAATTTTGAAAAGTTTATTATTGATAGTTTAGCAATAGAAGTACAAAATGCTATTGAATATGCTATTGCAAAAGGACAAGGATCTGCAAAACTTGAACCACAAGGAATAATTACTAATACTAATATTCTTAAACATAAATTAGCACCAACTGAAAAAAATATTTCTTATGATACAATTCAAAAAATTATTTCTTTACTTCCAACTGGTTATCATAATAATGCTAAGTTTATTATGAATAAATCTACTTTCTTTATACAAATTCAAGCAATTAAAGATAAAAATGATAGACCAATTTGAAACCACACAAAAAGTGATGAAACATTAAAATATAATATTTTTGGTTATGATGTTATTTTATGCGATGAATATCCAGAATATTCAGAAACAGAAAAATCAACATTTGTAACATTTGGGGATTTAAGTCAATATAAATGAAACTTTCAAAAACAATTAAACATTACTAAATCAACAGACTTCTTATTTGATCAAGATTTAATCGCATACAAAGCAACATTCATTGCCGATGGAAATACTGTCGCAAAATGAGCATTTGTTAATGTAGTAAGAGAATAAAAGGAGAAAAATTATTATGCCAGTAGAAACAACAATAGAATTTTTAAATTATATTAAATTATTGTTGAGATTAGAAGAAAATGATAAAAGTTTTGATAAAGAACTTAAAACATTAATTTTATCTGCAAAAGAAATTTTATTAACTGCTGGCATTCCTATAATTGTTATTAATTCTGATAAGGATGAACAAATAAAAGATATCATAGGTATTTATTGTAAACATAATTTTGGTCGAGAAATTAATGAATTACCAGATTTATTTTATTGGCATATTAGACAATTAAAATTTAAAAATTGAGCAAAATGAATAAAAGAAAATTTAATGACAAAATAATATTAATTTTTAAACAAACTATTAAAGATGAAATTAATCGTCCAATTTTAAAAGAAAAATACCGAAAAAATATTTTTGGAGAAATACTATCTACGCACATTAATGATTATTTTATTGCTAACCAAGAAACATTAAAAATGGAACATAAAATTATTATTTATAAACACAATTTTAATAACGAAAATTATGTTGAAATAAATTTATTTGGAACTAATAAAGAATTTTTTATTAAAAGAATATATGATCCTAAAAATGATTACTTAGAATTATTTTTAACATATAATATTGGAGAATAAAAAAATGAAGAAAAAATTTAATTCTTTAAGAGATATAACATCAGAAATGGTTTCATCTATTCAACAATATACATTTGATATTCAAAATAAAATAAAAAATGAAGTTATTAATACTGGAAATAAAATTTTAGCAGAAATAAAAGAAAAAGTTCCGATTAGCAAAAACAATAAAAATCATTTACGAAATTATTTTATTTTAGAAATTAAAGAAAATGAAGATGAAATAATTGCTTACATAAGAGCAAAGAAAAAATATCAAATAGTTCACTTAATTGAATTTGGTGTAAGACATTATTGGTCTGGAACACAAATTATAGCACGCCCGTTTATGCGACCCGCATATAACAACAATATTAATGATTTTATAGAAAATATAAAAAATATTATTAAAAATGGGGTTTAAAATTAAATGAATTACTCAATACAAAAAAATTTAAAATTAATAAACGGGTTAATTTCTAAAAATTATTTTAAAATACCTATTTTTTATAATTTTGGTAAAATAGATAATAATAATTTATCAAATTACATTACATACTATGATATTACTGATCAAAGTATTTTATACGCAGATAATATTTCATATGTGAAAAAACAAGTAATTCAAATATCAATTTTTACACAAGAAAGAAATTTTTTATTAGAAGAAGAATTAGAACAAATATTAGAAAATAATAAAATCATTTTCAAAAAAATACAAAATTATTATTTAAATGGTGAAAAAATTTATATAACAATATATGAAGTTTATTTAATTAATACAAGAAATTAATTAAAAGGAGAAAAAATATGAACAAAGATAATTTAATTGAGTTTGGACTTTCAAATGTTCATTATGCAATTATTAAAACAATAGATAATAAAATCAGTTATGAAACACCAAAAGCAATTAAAGGTGCTACTAGTTTATCGTTAAATATTGCTGAAAATACAACTACTATTTATGCTGATAATATTCCCTATTATATTGCTCATTCTAATCAAGGTTATACTGGAACATTAACTATTATTAAACCAAGTGATACATTTTTAGAAGAAATTTTTGGATTAATAAAAGATAAAAATAATATTAGATTTGAAAAATCAAATATTCAACCAAAAGAAATGGCATTGGGTTTTGAAATTGATGGTGACACTGAAAAACGAAGAATATGACTTTATCGAGTTAATTTAAAAAGGTCTAATGAAACACACAATACAAAAAATGAAAATGTTGAAGCAGATACTTATTCATTTGAATTTAATGCTTTGCCCAGAGCAGAAGATAATATTATTAAAAGTTATATTAGTGAAAATACTAATAAAAATATTTTTAATAGTTGATTTAATGAAGTATATAAAAAAAATAGTGAAATACATTCTGAAATAATTAAAATCAATATTAGTAAAATTAATAAAATAGAGAAACCAATCATTCATGTTAAAAACGCAGCAAGTACAACACCAGAAGAATTAAAACCACAATTTAAAACTGTTGTTTTAAAAGCAGTAAAAGCAGTAAATAGTTCTTTAACCGAGAGTGATTTTGATTACTTTATTGAAAGTAAAGGTGAAGACTGACCAATTAATATTACAAATGATAAAACTGTCGAAGTTCAAATTGAAGGTAAAAACAACGCTATTGGTCAAACAAATCCGATTGATGTTGTAATTAAAAATTCTTAAAAAATATTTAAGAATTTAAAGGAGTTAAATATGAACAAAAAAATTAAAGTTGGGAATGTTGATATAAATATTAATACAAGTGCTTATTTTTTAGTAATTTATGAACAATTAACTGGTAGTGATTTAATTACTGATTTTGAAAAAATGAAGAATGAAAAATTTTCATATAAACAATTATTAGATATGTTGTTTTCTTTTGCATATAATTATGATAATAATTTAGATTATAAAGAATTTTTCCAAAGTATCCCATTATCAGAAATTATGAATGAAGCATTTGTAACAAAATTAAATAATTTAATAGCAGAAGTATTTATTTCAAATAATAATATTAATGAAAAAAAGTAGTTAATCAAAATTTAAATAAAAATTGAACTCATACTTTTATTTGTTTAATTAAAGAATGTGGTTATTTAGTTAGTGATTTAAAATTATTTACCTTAAAACAATTTTTAAATATTATCGCTTTACATTCAGAAAGATATCAAGATGTTAATAATTTTTCTAAAAAACCAACACAAGAAAAAATAAATAAAATATTTTTTGGAGGTTAAAATTTAATGGCAGAACAAATCAAAGGAATGCATCTTGAAATTAGTACAAATTTATCAAATATAAATACAGAAGTCAAAAAATTAGCCGATACTGTTAATTTTTCAAATCGAAAACTTGCTAATCTTGATGCTAATTTAAAATTTAAAAATGGCAAAGAACTTGATAATTTAAGAAATAAAATTGTTGAATATAACAAAAATATTGAAAATACAATAAAACAAAAACAGCAATTAATTAATAAAATAAATGAATTACAAAAAAATCAAAAAGAATATTTAAATCAAATTAAAAAAAATGAAATAGCAATTAAAAATGCAACAGATGAAAAACAAATTAAAAAATTAAATGTTGAATTATCTCAATTACAAAATAAATTTAATGCAATACCAAGGGAAATTGAATTCACAAATTTAACTATTGATAGAATTGATCGTAATATAATTAAGTTTAATAGCGACTTAAAAGAAACTAACAAACAACTATCTAAAATAAGTGGCGATAAATTTATTAAATTTGGAAACAAATTATCAGATATAGGTAAAAAATTAAGTGCTTATATTACAATACCATTAATTGGTATTAAGGCTATTTTAGGAAAAATAACAAAAGATACGATTTTATTTGGTGAAGAATTAAATAAAACAGCACAAAAAATTAATATTTCAACTGATAATTTACAAAAATTTAGATTTATTTCTAAAAAGATTGGTTTAGAAACTGAAAATATTGAAATTTTATTTCAAAAACTAAATAAAACAACCTATGAATTTTCACAAGGTATTATTAATGAAAGTACTGATGCATTTCAACAATTAGGAATTAATATTAAAAATACTAGTGGGGAATTAAAAAATACTGAAACTATTTTTTTAGAAACAAAAAATGCACTATCTAAAATAACAAATGAAACAGAAAAAAGTAACTTTATTTTTAAAATTTTTGGTTATGAATTAGGTAGTAAAATTGCTCCGTTATTATTAAAAAGTAATGAGGAAATAAAAAATCTAACTAATAATTTTAAAAATTTAACATTAATTTCAAATGAAAATATTAAAAAATCGACAGAATTAAGTAATAAATGAAGTGAATTAACACAAAAACTATCAATAATAAAAATGGAATTAGCAATAGGTTTATTCCCTATTTTTGAAAAGTTTGTTAATTTTATTGATAGTAATTTAATACCTTCAATTAAAAAAATAACTGATACTTTTAATTCATTAAGTGTTAGCCAAAAAGAATTAATATTTAAAATTTTAGGTATATTAACAGTTATGGCACCCACTGTATTAATATTCGGAAAATTAGTATCTATTGGAGGTTTATTAATAAATAACATTAATTTATTAAAAACAGTCTTTTTAGGGTTATCATCTTCAATGGGTGCAATCGGAATAGCAATAAGTATTATTGGTGCTTTATTAGTACCTTTATTAGCCCAAAATGAAGAATTTAAAGAATTATTAAAAGAATTGGGAAATATTTGTAAACAATTATTAATTCCAGTTATTGAATTACTTAAAAATTTATTTCAAGCATTAATGCCAATTTTAAAACCAATTTTTACATTATTTAATGGATTAGCATCTATTTTTGCTAAGATTGGAAAAGCAATTATAACTTTTTTAATACCTCCATTTAATTTTTTAATTAAAATTTTAAATAGTATTATATGACTAATAAATAAAGTATTAACAGGACTAAAATATTTAACATTTGGATTAGTAAATGTTCAAATTCCATCATTACCAGAAATTCAAAAACCAACATTACAACAATCAACTCTTAATACAAAAAATATAAATAATAGTAATACATTTAATAATAATTTTAATATTTCAAATAATATGGATATTGAAGAATCAACAAATCAAATACTTAGACAAATAGGAAATAAAATAAATAGGAGTTAACATTTTATGATAATTAGAACATTTAAAATAAAAACAAGTAATAATGAAATTATTGACTTACAAAATACTAGTGATATATTAACCATTTCTTTTAATAATATTAGCATTGGTTTTAATAATTCTTTTTTAAATGTTAAAAATAACTTTATTTTAGAATCAAATAAAAAAGTATTAAATGAATTATCTTTAAAATTATTATTTATAAACCCTAACGCATATCAAAAATATCGTAATTTTATTGAAAAAATAAAATATGAGCTTGCCAACTCTGAATCATTAAAATTAATTTATGGTGTTAAATATAATAACAACTACAATGAATATTATTGTGATGTATTTATTAAAAATATTGGTAAAAATGAATTAAACCAATTCAATAATTTAGAAATTGATTTTATTTTAGAACAAGTTTCTAATTGAAAAAAAGAAATTCAAATTGAGTGAGAATTAATTGTTGATACAAGTGGTGGAAAAAAATATAATTATAAATTTGGAGCATTTAAATACACAAGTATTTATGATCAAACAAAGAAAATAAAAAATAATAGTGATTTACCAGCAAAAGGCGAAATAATCATAAATGGTGCATCAATAAATCCGCATATAAAACTTCTTAAAGATAATAAAGAAATTAGCGAATGTAAAATTTATGAAACAATTAAGGAAAATGAAGCAATTATTATTAATACAACTATTGAAAATCAAAAAATTATAAAAGTTATTAAAGATAAAAATAACAAAATTAAAAAAGAAATTAATATTTATGAAAAACAAGACTTTAATCTAAATACATTTTTCACAATACCAATCGGAGAATATAAAATTAAATACTTTAATGATCTACCAAAATCAAAATTAGCAGGGAGTTTAGAAATAAAATACTATGAAGAATATTTATCAGTCTAATTATCTTAATATTAATATTTTTTCACAAATTAATTTACACTTTAAAGATAATAGTATTTTTGAAAAGTATAATATTTATGAAGATATTTATGTTTTACAAGTTTCAAAATTTATATTAAGTAAAAATAATATAAACGCCGTTATTGGTGATTATGTTTATATAACTAATGATATTAATCAAAAAATATATTTAGGAATAATAACAAATATTGAAAATATTGAAGAAAATAAATCTTGCATAGTTAGTTGTAAACCAATAATGGGTATTTTTGATTTTAAAATATTAGTTAAAAATAGTATAAATGAACCTATTTGGAACGGATTAAATACAATTTTTTATAATTATTTTAATCAAGATATTTTTTTAAAGGAATTTTGAAAAAATAACTTAATATGAATTAATAAATCAGATAATAGCAAATATACATTTATACAAGATAATCAATCAGAAATAAGTTTTTTTGATTTCTATAAAATTATTTATGATCAAACAAGAAATTATTTAAATTTTGAATTAGACATCAAAAATAAAAAAATTAATATAACTTTTAATTCACCAAATAATGAAAAATATTATTTAAAAGATAACATTAATGATATTTATAATTTAAAAATAGATGATTTTTACAAACAAGCAATCAATAAGTTAAATATTTATGATGAAAATAATAATTTTAAAGAAAGTTGATATTTACTTAAAAATAATGAAATTATTAATAATAAAAAATTAGAAAATTTAAATAAAATTTTAAATATTTGAAATAAAATTTCAGAAGAAATAAAATTTACCTTTGAAAAAGAAAAAATTACAATAGAATTAATTAAAAATTTTCCTATTAGTACAAAGTTACAATGAGGTGATAGTTATAAATTAAAAAAAGCAAATAATTTATGAAAATTTTATGCTAAAGAAGAAACGGGTTATAGAGATACTGGTATCAGTGAAACAGATAAAGAAATTTTAAAAGATTTAAAAACACAATCAATGAGACAATTTTTATTTTCTGTTCCAAATAATAAAAATACTTGAAATGAAATAGAAAAATATAGCATTTTAAATTGAAATGAATTTTTAGAATTAGAAAAATTTACAACAGAATCGCAAACAGAATTAAAAAATTTAGCGGATGTTAAAAAATATATTGAAAATATTAAAAATAAAAAAGATATTAAAAATAGAATTTTGCCAATTATAAATAAAACGGCTAAATTAGATAAAAAAATTAATATATTTGATTATGCTAAACAAGAATTACAACAAAGCAAATATTCACATTCAATAGAATTTGATATTAATAAAAATACAAATATTTTAGATTTAAACAAAATAAAATTAGGCGATAAATTTATTCTATATTTTAATAACAAAGAATATGAAACAATATTATCCTCAATTCAATATGAAAATAATAAAAATACTATTCACTTAGTATTTGGAAAAGCAAGAATTAATTTTATTGACATGTTAAAAACAAAAAATATTTAATTTTAATAGACAATTTTAAAAAATGACGGTATCATCATACTATAAAATAGGAGGAAAATATGTTTTTAGATAAAAATTTAAAATTAGAATACGAAAACTTTAATAAAAATTGTTTTTCATCACACAATAAACAAGAATACTTTTTAGAAGAATATTGCCCAAATAATGAAAATGAAAGAAATCTTTATTGTCATGATAGTGAACAATGAAAACTATATAATACAAAAAAATTTAAAATAATTATTGATACATGAGATTTAAAAGAAGCAATTGAATTTTTACAATCTTGCCAAGAAAAAATAAAAAAAGAAGAAAATAAAATTACAAGTGAATGAAAAATAAGAGATAATAAATAATAATTATTTCTTCTTTATTTTATTTATTTAATATTTCATCTAAATCTAAAATATCTTCTTTATTTTTAATGGCATTTTTAATTAAATCAAAAACATTATATTGTTCATCATAATTATTAAAACATAAAGTAATCATTTGTTCTTCATCATAAAAACTAATTATTATTTCGTATTTTTTGTTATCGTGAGAACACTCCACCTTAAATAAATTCTTTATAACTACTAATTTTTTTGATATACTAAAATCATCGTATTTTTTCTCCTTTTAATTAATTTAATAATATCATATTAATTTTTATAGAAATTATTAATTGTCTTTTTTTATTTGACATTATATTTTAATGACGGTATGATGACACACGACTAATGAGGTGAATAAATTGGCAGTCATAGGAAAAACATTTAATAATCATAATATCGAAGCAGTAGATGACGCAAACATACAAAATTATTTTTTATCAAATAACACAAAAAACAAAGTTGGAATTATTAAAAATAATGACAAAGTACTTTATACGCAAATTAATAACAAAATAACTTTTAATCAAAACTATATTTTAATTTATGGCAGATTATTAGAAATTGAAGAAAATACAAAAATAGAACTAATTCAACCAAGCAACGCAAATGAAACTTATTATGGATATGTAATAATAAAAGTTAATTTAGGACAATCTGACCCAGTTAATTTAGAAATTAAATACAATAACGGCTCAAGCCCAAATTTACAAAATGACAATCTAATTAATAAAGAAACTGGCATTTATGAAATAGCATTAATTAGTTATCAAGCATCAAATAATAATATTACAAATATTAAAGAATTAACAAATTATATTGAAACAGATCAACTAATTAAAAATATTAAAAAAATTGAAGATATTAAAGAAGAATTCGAAAAAATAAATAACGAAATAAATAATACAGATAAAAATGCGAAAAATTTAGAAACACAAATGAATAGTCAAATTGCTGATATTAAAGAAAAATACCGTTGAAAAAGTTAAAAGGAGAATAATTTATAAATGGAACAAGCCCTAGAAATTAT
>DWTQ01000004.1:0-16355 GCA_018244875.1 Ardaris sela periphema | reverse complement strand
AAACAGGAGTTGGCCCTTCCATTGCATCTGGCAACCAAACATGTAAACCAAGCTGTGCAGATTTACCCATACAGCCAATAAAAAGTAATATGCATATTATATGAGTTACTTTGAATTCACAGCAGAATGCCCTAATGTTCTGCGTGCCAAGAAGATCAGTTGTGTCGAAAACTTCAGTAAAATTCAAAGAGTGAAATGTATAATAAATAAGAAAGATTCCAATCAATAGTGCAAAGTCTCCTACCCTATTCACAACAAATGCTTTAATTGCTGCATTATTTGCAGAATATTTTTGGAACCAAAATCCTATGAGTAAATAAGAACATAGGCCAACCCCTTCCCAGCCAAAAAAAAGCTGCACGAAATTATCGCTTACAACCAGCACAATCATGCAAAACGTAAATAGCGATAGGTAAGAAAAAAACCTCGACTTCCCCTTATCATGCTCCATATAACCGATAGAGTAGAGATGTACTACCAGTGAAACGGTGGTAATAACAATAAGCATTAAGGATGAGAGAGCATCCACACTAATTGCCCAATTTACTTTTAAGATGCTCAATGAAAACAAAGGAAATAAACTCAAGTGATAATTTTCAGAGAAGGTGAGAAAAACATACCAAGATAAAACTGCAGATATTCCAATCCCTGCCGTTGTAACTAACTGACTTTTTCTAAAAAGTGCTGCAAATAGCGAACCAAAAAGTGGCAAAAATACTATTAATTTCAGTATATACGTCATACTTTTATTCTTTCATTAAGTTCGCTTGTTCAACGTCTATATTGCCACGGCTTCTATAATATACAACCAATATTGCAAGCCCAACTCCTGACTCTGCTGCCGCAACAGTCAACACAAACATCACAAAAATTTGCCCAACTATATCATTCATAAAGGCAGAAAAAGCAACTAAGTTGATATTAATTGCCAGCAATAATATTTCTATTGATAACAATATATTGATTATGCTCTTACGGTTGATGAAAATACCGCACACTCCAATAGTGAACAAAACAGCAGCAACTATCAGAAAATGATTTAATCCTATTTCCATTCTACTCCTTTTCCAAATTTAGCCTTAATCAATTTTACAGATGAAGATTGCGTCAATTGCTTTAACACATTCTGTTTTTTAACTCCTTTTTTCTTATCCTGCAAAGTAAGAGCAATTGCACCGACAATTGCAACAAGCAGCAAAATTCCAGAAAGATGAAAAGCATACATATAGTCAGTATATAGCAAATTACCAATAGCTTTCACGTTATTAGTATTATAGTTTATAACATTGCTTATATTCGGTGCTGAGCTGCGGATTACAAAGCTGATGATTAGAAAAAACACAACACATAATATAGCACCAAGAGTGAAATGCTTTGCAAAACCCTGGCGCAACCTTATGTAGTCAATATCGAGCATCATAACTACAAAGAGGAATAACACTGCAACTGCACCGATGTATACTATCAGTACCATCATAGCAATGAATTCAGCTCCAAGAAGAATGAAAAGCACTGCAGAGTTAACGAAGGTGAAAATTAAAAATAATACTGCATGCACAGGATTTCTTACGCTAATCACGCATACAGCAGATAAAATGCTTAGAATTGCAAAAAAATAAAAGAAAAAAGGCATTGATACTTTAACTGCAACAATAGTTACTAATTTAAAGTGACTATTGTTGTAAAGTCAATACTAAATGCCTACCTTATGGATGAACTTGCGATTGTGATTTTAAACACTCAGGAGTAAGGACATTCTTAATCACAGTACCTATGCTCATATGGCGATCCTTTTGCCTTTCTTCACTGACCTTTTCACAAGATTTTCCAATACCATAACCCACCAGTGCACCAACAACAGTGGCTGCAATAAATACTGCAACAGCAACAATAGCAGGAGCTAAAGTGGCAGCTCCTGCAAGGTATGCTATAGCTGCTCCAATAATTGCACCACCACTTAAAGCACAACAAGTTCTACAAGCGTTTGGCTTGCTTTTAGGATTTGAAATCTCTTCTATTATTTTAAGTTTTTCTGCTACTAAATCACTACCTTGTTGTTTTTCTTCATCATTTAACTTACCAAATTTATATAAAATCTTTGAAGTGCATTCTAAGTATTGTCCAACAGATTGCACATGTTCTTTTAGTGCATCTATTGTTACTCCTTCATTAAAGTGTTCTCTCAAAGTATCATGATCAAGACGATCAAGTTCCCACATAAATGAAGTATGTATCTCATTGATTTGCTTAATAAATTCCTCAAAGGGCTCCTTTATTTGTTCAACATAATAACTTATTATGTCAGTCGTTTTTTTAACTGATTCAACATTATGGATTCTTAAATTTTCCACAGATGTTAAAGACGTAATAACTATCCGTTCTTCAAGTGAAAGTTTTCTTTGCTCATCAGAATTAGTAGGCATATTTTCTCCTATTTACTATACTTAACATACAATAATTTTAACTAATATTTTCACAATTGTCAAATTTAGGCGTCCATTTTTCTCAAAGTTCAAAGTACACAACAAAAACTTTACAGAGTGCAAGTAGTAAAATTCTTGACAACTTTAATTTATTAATGCATAATATATGTATATTAATAATCAGCGGTAGCTCAAAATGTACAACATATTTGGTTATTTCAAAAGCAACAATAGTTCTAATACCAATTCCCGCTACACAAGTAACGGATAGACAATAATAGAAAAAAAGCCATACTGAAGTAAGTAAAGTAGCGAGGTTTAAATGGCATTAAGATCAAAATTATTGGATGAAAAAGTGGTGGAATCAGCAAAAGAAATGCTGAAGAAAGTAAGAAATAACGCATATGTTGCAAAAAAACTAAATGCTGTAATTGCAGCAAAAAAGCACAGTATAACAGCCGTAGCAAAGATATGCTGCATTTCAAGAAAGGCACTTACTGCATGACCTAAAATTTGGCAGAGAAGAAAAATTATTTGCTCCGCCTCAACGCCGTAGAAAAACTATATTGAATCAAAGTCAACGTGAACAAGTTGAGGTGTGGATAGAGGAAAACCCCAATATTACTATAAAAGAAATGAAAATAAGAATTCAAGAAAAGTTTGGTTTGAATATCAGCAAATCTACAGTACACCGTAATATGCAAAGAATGAAATTCTCATATATCACACCAAGACCAGTGCATAACGGACAAGATAAAAGTAAACAAGAGGAATTTAAAAAAAAATCTTAATGAAACTATTGTCATGTATCATGAAAAAGAGCTATTTTTCTTCGATGAATCGCGGTTTGGCACACATTCAAAGATTGGACACGGGTGGTTTAAAAAAGGCATTAGGACACAGGTTAAGGTGAAATTAGGTAGGCAAAACTTTTATCTCTATAGTGCAGTTAATCCTAGAAATGGAGAGACTTCTAGTTTATTCGCACCAAACGTCAATACTGATTGTATGAATATATTCCTTGAGCAGATGTCACAATATTTAGGAACAAGGGAGGCATTTCTTATTGTGGATTGTGCAGGATGGCATAGATCCAAAGGTTTAAAAATACCACAAAATATTACCTTAATCTACTTACCTCCATATTCACCAGAGTTAAATCCAGTAGAGCGTTTATGGCAATATTTGAAAGACAATCTCATTAAAAATAGAATATATGACTCTGTTAGTTTATTGGAGGATACTATATGTGAATTCATTCGTAATATTACGGAAAGTTCGATCAAAACTATTTGTTCTGTGAGTTATTTGCCTACTTATTTATGATATTTGGTATTATACCTAAATTTTGGATTAGTGATAAAAAAGCTAGAGGAAGAATGGACTATGGATTTGTCGAATTGGACTTTGAATACTTGATATCTTCTTTCCAGATAGATTGAAAACGAAGTTGTATAAAAAATGCTGCTTTGAATGGTTATTTTTGAAATATTTGAGCCTGATTTTTAAATTCCCCTTTCATTTACTAACTGATTGCAATAAGCTTCTTTCATAAAGCTAGATGGAACATATGATTTTTCTATTGTACAATCTGACTGTTTCATAGTTTTAGCTAACTCTTCAGAAACGTCACTGTTTATTTCAAAATAACCATCTTCTATGCCTATAGAAACATTTTTTCCTCCTAAAAGACAGCTCCCCCCTAAACTTGATTTATCCTCCAACTTACTAAAACGTGCTATGCTTTCTTCGTTGGCGAGCTTTACTTCTATTTTATTATTATCTCTATCACTAGGAGATAAATAAACACTGACCTTCCCAAAGTAAGTAGTAAAAGACATTTCAATTCTACCCTCCGAAATGTCGGTGTAATTCCTAACTCCTTCTTCATTTTCAACTCTAACTATACTTTCTCCAACTTGAAGCATACCAATTTCCAGACCTAAATTTTTAGCTTTTTTATTGTTGAATATTCTTGCAACTTCGACAACACTATCTTTTGGATATTTTATACAAAAGTGTCCATTGTCCATCTCTAACTCAAAATCATGATCATCAGTTTTTACACTTACGTCTACGATACTTTTGTACACCAAGTCCTTAAGTTCTAAAAGTATTTTTTCTCGTTGATCTAGAGCGTATCTATCTGAGCAAATTATGTTCACGAAATCGCCATGTTCTTCATCGCTAAATCTATTTAAAGACGCACCTCTTGATACTATTTGCAATATCTTTTTCTCATCTAAAAATCCATAAATTCGGGTAGTATCGTAAGAAAAATATAGCTTTTGCAATGTATCAATTATGCGATCCACTAAAGATATATTAGCTTTATACGGAAGAGTGAACATTACTCTTTGTTTCAGCGCCTCGCTTACAATTTTATCAAGTCTTTTATTGCACTCTTCATAATCCTCTTCATTACCATAGTTACCCAAAGCATCCAATTCATCATGAATATTATCTATTTTTTGCCAAATACTTTCATATTTTTCTCTTTCTCTTTCTCTTAATTTTACTTTTGCTAAGGAAAAAGAATCTTTTTTACGTATTATGTTTGCATTGTAGACTAGTTGACCGTAGGTCCTACCAACAATTTCATCATAATCAAAGCAATAGCTAACATTATAGTCACTTTCACTAGTTGATTCCTGATCATTGCTACTTTCATCGTCATCTTTATTCCATACTTCAATATCGTAATCAGTGTTTTCAAGGTTTTTGTCTTCACTTGTTCGATAATCTTGATTGTTTTCTACTTTTTCGTACAGCCAGGTTGATTTTTGATCATCGCTACTTTCATCGTCATCTTCATTCCATACTCCAATGTCGTAGTTAGTATTTTTAGGTTTTTTATCTTCACCTGTTTGATAATCTTCTGCTTCTCTATATAGCCATATTGATTCCTGGTCATCATTATCATTGATACGCCTCATTTCCACTTTTGTTGTAGACTGAGGTCTTACTATTTCTTTTCTTACGTTTTCTTTGTTTAATTCATCTTCAAGAGACACTTCATTACTAATATAGAAGTTTTTCTGTTTTAAACTCTCATTTTCATTCTGCAATGAACTAAATTCTGCAAACAGTTCTTCACGCTCTGATAAATAAACATAGAGCTGGCCTATTACATCATTAAGTTCCTTATCTTTTTCTAATATCTGGTTTTCATAATTACTCTTCAAATCCTCTATACTGTCTACCAGCACTACACTTTCTTTTCTTAGTCTACTTGAGTTAGATTCAACCAAATTTAACCTTTGCTGTAACTCTTCATTTTTTTTGTCTATCATCTGTATTTCACTCTTCATATCTTCTAATTTGCTGTCCAAGTTCCCTATTATGTCATTTTTATTCTTCACGTCCAATAATACTTTTTCTATTTCTTGTTTTAGCTGTTCAATTTCTTGGCCATTTTTAGTTAATTCTCTTGTTTTTCTTTGTAATTGAGCTTCAAGCTCTTTAATTTTCTTTTCTAGGATCTGATTTTTCTTGCTGAGCTCACTCACTTCTTGATCATACTCTTCCGCTATACCTTTATAGCATTCCAAGAGCTTTTCATTTTTCTTGAGATCAAAGTTTTCTTGTTGCAGCCTTTCTATTTCACCATCTGAATTATCTATTACTTGGTTACCCTCACTACCAATCTCAAATATCTCTTCAGAAGTAATCGTAAAATCTTTAAATACGCAAGGCAAAGTAGTGTCTTCAAGGTTATTACTATCAAATGAGTTATATTGTACTACCTGCCTTGAACTAGGCATACTTATACCTTTCTATTAACAAAGGCACACAATGCATTATATTTACTATATACGCAACTGATTTAAACATAATTTATTTACTAATTCATATTGTGAATTTTTATAAAATAGGTTTATATGCAAAATATTATAATAACGTTAAAGCACGTAGCTAATACCATTATTAGTACAGTATAAAGGGCCTTTTTGCCTATAATTGAAGAGTTTAAGCAAATTCATAATATACCTCATTTATCTTCTAATAACGAAAATTTGTATCGAAACAGATAAGACCATAAGTATGAAATTCAAAGAGGAATGAATCAGTTAAATCAAGAATAGATGTTGTGTTATAGTAGTGATTATGCTAATTATTGGGTCGTTTGGTTAAAAGGTAATTGTGAAAAGGGGTAAGAATTTGACTGAAGATAAAAAATTAGCATCTGATATTCTAAAAGAGGTTGCAGGTACTGGTACTGCTGATAGTGATAAAGTGACATTGTTTGACATTAAAACAGCTTTACAAGAACGTGGTTTTGGTATTTTAATAATCATCTTCTCCTTGCCGCTATCGGTGCCTATACCGGTTCCACCTGGTTATACAACTATTCTTTCTATACCTTTAATCTTGTTTTCATTACAACTTCTGCTTGGGTTTCATTCTCCCTGGATGCCACGTTGGTTGGAAAGGAAATCCTTTAAACGTTCAACATTAGCCCTTGTGGTTAAAAAAACTTTACCTGCATTAAAAAAAATAGAAAAGTTCATGAAACCGAGAATGTCTTTTATCTTCTGTGGGCCAGGTGAAAAGATTTTGGCATTTATAATGCTGGTTTGCGTATTGGTGATAGCCAATCCGTTTCCGTTGACTCACTTCATTCCAGCAATCGGTACGACTCTTATTTCACTTGGTATTATGAATAAAGACGGGCTTGTCTCGATACTTGGAGTGTTGGTATCCTTGTGTGGAATATTATTTGCTCTTATTGTAATAGTAAAAGGTCCACAGCTTATAATTAGTGCGTTTTCTTTTCTCAAGAGTTTTGCATACGGTTAATCTTGAGCTATTAGCAAATTAGATATTCTATAGAAATACCATGGCAACCAGTGTGGAAGCAAATTCTTTTGTTTACTGTTTGTGTCTCAAAAGCATAAAAAAGTACGTACTGTTGTGAGAACAATTTAAACAAAAGCGGCGTTTTAAAAGTAAAAGCTTGGAATTTTTACAACAAAGTTAGGCAAAACAGTTCATATGTAGATTTAGCGAAAGTAAGGCAATATAGGTGATTTCAGCGTATAATAAAATCACCATATAAAAAAGTTCGTATGTATCGTTTGGAAGACCAACTGATCCCAAAAAAACTTGTTCTCACGCTTGTTATTTTAAGTTGCTGAAAGTGGTTGTATCGGTTAGGTTATTAGTAATATATTTTACTAAATTAATACCAATTCATTTGAGGATAAAAAGGAAAACTAAGGTAAGTTTATAGCAAAAAAGGTTTGTGCTCATCTTATGACAAAGATGCAATAGAAACTCTCATGGAAAAGAGGCAAAGATTGTGGAAGTATATAGAAAAAGCTTTATGACGCTCAACGAAAAAAGGGAGGCGTTTGGCTTGCTGATGTTGCAGGTGATGATGAATTGAATTAAAAATTTTATATATAATGTAAGTGTAGTAATATTAATAAATATCAAATATTTATACTGCATTATCATCTAGCATACTAACAAATTAGAGGTAATTTATGAACGAAATACAACAAAGAGAGTTAAATGAACAACTTTTTAATGCTGTTGTACAGGGTAATATAGGGCAAATTGAGGAGTTAATAGTAGCTGGAGCAGAGGTTAATGCGGTAGATGAGGGTGAAAAAGCTTTTTCACGTCTTTCTGCTTTAAGTAATACAAGGGAAAGAGGGGTAGTAGAGGCAGCGAATATTCAGCAACTTAGACTCACTCCTTTACATTATGCTGTTTTAAGTGGCAGAGAGATGGTAGAGCTTTTAATCGAAAAAGGGGCAAATATTAATATGCTAAGTGAAGATGGACCTACTCTTTTACATTATGCTGCTGCTTTCAGTGACAAAAGAGAGGTGGTAGAGCTTTTAATCAAAGAAGGGGCGAATGTTGATGCGGTGGATGATAATGGCAATACTCCTTTATTTTCTGCTGCTTTAAGTGGCAAAAGAGAGATGGTAGAGCTTTTAATCGAAAAAAGGGCGAATGTTGATGCGGTGAATAAGGTTAAAAATACTCCTTTACATGCTGCTGCTTTAAGTGGCAAAAGAGAAGTAGTAGAGTTCTTAATCGAAAAAGGGGCGAATATTAATGCGGTGAATGAGAGTAAAAATACTCCTTTACATGCTGCTACTTTAAGTGGCAAAAGAGAAGTGGTAGAGCTTTTAATCGGAGAGGGGGCGCATATTGATGCGATAGATGATAATGGCAATACTCCTTTAAGTTGGGCTGCTGAACATAGCCAAAAAGGTGTGATAGAGTCTTTACTTGAAAAAGGAGCGAATATTGATGTGATAGATGGTGATGGCAATACTCCTTTAAATTGCGTTATTATCTCGAATAAAATAGACAATGCTGAGTTAATAGTAAATCGCATAGCAAAACTGGAAGCTACTGGCTTATATGTCAGTCCAGAGAATATACAACTTAAAGCTCAGATAATGCCAGAAATAGAAAAAAGAATATTTCTACATAATCATAAACCATTGATTGATGCTTTATCGACGCATTATGGAAGTAATTTTCAAGCAATGACATTTACTGGTATAAAGAACAGGAGTACGAAATAATACACTAATTTACTTTGTAGACTTCGAAGATGTTACAACAAGACATGTTCCTACACTGAAAGTCAAGACATTTGCAGAGATGGTTAAAAATAAAGATATAAATAGTAACCTTGAGTGCCCAAGCACTGAACAAACTCAAGGAGCTAGTCAGTCTCTTAATTAAAGAAGGATACATGGAGACCTGCTGCGAAAACAAGAAGAGGTGTTCCTCGCTTGTATGAAGTATTTTTAAACGTGGTTTTTTTAAAGATCATAATTACCACAAAAACTGGGCTTTCCTTTTGCAGCAGGTCTTAAGCCTCCGCAGCGGACCTTCCGATTCCAAAGCAACTTCTTCTCTGTTGCATTTATTGGTTTGTGGAATAGTAGAAATATTGTTTTAATATCTACATAAAGACATACATATAATTAAGAAAAAGACAGAAGAAAAGAATATAAGAAATTAGAACTGACAAGCAAAAACTTGCTTTTTTATTAAATACGTGTACAATTTAGGCATGTGTTTTTAATTTTGAGGTATAGGTATGATAGACTTTATGAAGAATGAATTTGAAATAATATTGCAGGGGATAGAGGAAAATCCAAGTATATACAGCAATAACACAACTACAAGAATAGCAAATGAATTACAAGAATATAATTCAAGAAGGTCAAGCGAAATTAATGAATCTAGTGAATCTATTCACCACAAAATGCAGCTATTGGATGAAAACTATAACAGAGAGACACAGTTATTGAGTGAAAACTATGGCAGAAAGATACAGTCGTTAAACTACCAGTACAATAGTAAATTGTTACAGGAGCTGCATAACAATGCCAATAGTAGTAAATCCAATTATGATTCTAGACATGCTATACCTGATTATGATTGGGAATATGAAAGGTATAATAATAGTTTGAAAGATAGCGAAGCAAAATTTAATATGGAATTCAAGAAATATGAGAATGAGCTCAGAGAGTTAGAGCAGGAGCGTTGTAGTATAAAACATATAATGCATGAATGTAATCAGTGGAAAAAACATGGGTTTGATATAAATTACATTTTCAAAGTACAAGATGATTCTAACCATACAAAAGAATATACATTATTACATTTTGCTGCAAATTTTGGGGATATAAATGTTACAAAATTACTGTTAGAAGGAGGAGCAGGTGTTGATATAAAAGATCAAAACGGAAATACTTCTTTGCACTTATCCGCATCCAATGGCTATATAGACATAGTAGAACTTCTAGTGAAAGAAGGATCAGACCTTAATGTAGTGAATAAAGACGGAAATACTCCTTTACATAGTGCTTTCTATAATAATTGCACAAAGGTAGTTAAGTATTTAATAGGAAAAGAACCAAGTATGAAAGAAGTTGTAGAGCATCTAGTGAGGTGTGTAGTAGAAGATAGAGCACATACGTTACTAAAAGGTCGTACTCCTTTACATTTAGCTGCTATTTATGACTGCACAGAAGTAGCAGAGTCTTTACTGAAAAAGTGGGAAAATCCTTTGTTAAAAGACACTAATGGTAAAACTCCAAGAGAGTTAGCCACAGATGAAAGTTTAATACAGCTTTTCGGGGAAGCAGAAATAAAACAACAAGAATATAATGCAACCAAGTGGGGTCTTGTTAGTGGCGGATCAACAGCAGTATTAGGTATAGCTGCGACAACCATTTTTGCAACAGTATTTACAATTGGATTTCTGCCTATAGTAGGGGCGGTTGCTGCAGCCACAACACTTGCGTTAGCGGTTGGTGGGACTACATATATGATATTAAAGCCCAGTGCTAAAATAGAGAGAATCGAATGTGAAGAAACATACATCTGCAGAACTTAGGCTTGTTGAAGTTTAGCTCCTTGTGTATGGAATATGCAACTACTATCGGCTTGATGTGCATCCCCAAAGTGTAGTGGTATGGGCGGTATCTGACTCATAGACGTCGTTTCAATTATTAAATATGTTAAAGTACAAACATGAATGAGTTAGAAAAAGTTTGTTCAAGCTATATGAAAAAGTGAAAAATCTAGGGGTAGTGTGCTGCAAGACCTACCCATTCCAAAAAAAAATTGTTCTCACGCTGGCTGGTTTTGGTTGCTGGAAATGGTTGCATCGTTTAAATTTATTAATGTTATACACTACCAAATTAATAGTTGCTCATTTAAGAACCTCCTTCAACTTTACCCAACTCGACACATATACTTTTTGAAACATTGCTGCAAGTAGAAAAAAACAGGTTACCCACCTTAACTTCTTTAAATTTGCTCACAATCTTTACTTGATGCATAAGGTTTTTGTTACACTCCTTTCATCTACCGATTACCTCTACCTACCGCCTTTACCTTGGCTAAGGTCAGAAACACGACTAGCTTCAGGACCTTCTAAACTCGACTGTGGCAGGTCACCAAAATTACTGGAATCACTAACACCAAGCGATATAGGTGCTTCTACTAATCCATACCCTCCTCCTACTCTGTGATATCCTAATTCTAGATAAGTACGTAGTAATGGATCAATTTGTTCTCTATTTTGAATGTATGCTTGCAATTGCACATCTTGAAATCCCGGATTATTCCTGAATAATTGCGAAATGCCCACTCTTATGTTCTGAAAGTAATTTCTATCTCTGTTTGGGTGGCCTCTTCCAAGAAAATCGCGTATTATATTTATGATATTCTGCACTTGCCCAACAGGATTTTCGTTTAGAACTCGATTAATATCACTAGCATTTTCTAATGCCCATAAACCACAATTCCAACCATCTGTTTGCTGACTAACAGAAACATTATTAATCCTGATATTATTTCCTAAGTTATTTTGAATGATATCAGTAATACCACCTGGAACAGCAGTAGCAGTTGAATCAGCATAGTACCCAACATAGTTCCCATTTTGACGTTCAATCACTAGTGTAACCCAATGAGTATTATTTAAAGTAATGATTAAAGTTAAACGCTGTTGTTTTTCATTTTCCCTAAATTGATTTAATACTCTAACAATGTGCTCGTTACCGTCATTCCTTGCCAAATTAGCTACTTCAAAAGTGTGATTACCTTCAGTACGAAGCTGATATCGCAATCTTCCAGCGTGAGCTATATCAATTTGTTGAAGCCAGTAATCATAATGTCCATTTCTCGTCGCAAATTCTAGCGTAAGTAGATCATTTACTTCTATCCCTTGATTTCTAAGAATATCTCTTATTTGTCTTCTTATCTCTTGTGCTGTAGGAATGGAATTATCACCTCTCCTTATTCTTGACTTTAATGTTTCTATTACCTGTGCTCTAGTACCTTGCAAGTAACTAAATGGAACGTGCAGATTATCATCTATATCAAGCAAAAAAATCGAGTTCTGTCCTGGTTTTCTTTCCGTGTAAAAGCGCCTGAAATTTTCACGAGTCTGATCTGATAATAGACCCTCTGGTGGATTTTCATCAATAACACTTTCAGGTCCCACTAATACTCCTGGTCTTGAGTCACGACCACCACGATCAAGTCTATGTACATACTCTTCTCTTCCTATTCCTTCTGGAATAGATATAAGACCTTCTACTCTCTCTGCACCTGCATTAAATATAAGAGGAAGTAAAACCACCTCATTTCCAGAAGTAATAGGCACATATCCTCTCTGCTTGTTTATAAGTTCTTTTATTTGATCTTTTGCGTTATTCTCCTTTTGTATTATTTCTTCTGCATTACCAGCAAATCTTAATATATATCCAATTGGATGAGTATCTGCTGTAGGTTGCCTTAATAATAAAAGGTCTAATCTCTGTTCTGTAATTCTTGTGAGTATTGCCCTTTCTCCTTCTTCTTCCTGACCCCTTTTCAAACTATATGTTTGACCAACTTTATACATAGCAAGCACTTTATAAGGATTATCACTAGCATAAAATGTACCATGTAGTATAGAACGAAACTTATCCTCACTATTAACATTTATTGCGTCCCTAAGTGGCATCAATGCTCCAGAGATCTCTTGAAATAGTTCTCTATGATGACCTACATTTTTCCAGCCATCATTCATAACCCTTTCTGAAATACCATGTACATTTTCAGCATTAGGTACTTGTACAAGATCACCATCAAGAAAATTATTTGCATTATTATTTTGGTAATCGTGATATAAACCAAGGTCATTTGGTTGATCAATATCTAGCTCAAATTGGTCATTAAGTGTGCATGAAACTTCCCATACATGAACATTATTTCCATTAATATTAAGATTTTCTAAATTGATTGCTCCTTGTTGTTGTGCATCGTGAGCTCTAATATGAAGTATAACTATATCAGAACCTTCAGCATGAAAGACCATAGTTAAACATCTTAAACCCTCATCACCATGTCTAAATATGTATTTTGTTATAGGTGCTTCGTCTTCTTCTTCTAGTTCTAAAGGGTGCCTATCAAAAGCACTACTTCCAAAAGTAAAACCAGTTATACAATCAAATACTCTGTTATAATTCTCTGCATTTCTTGGTATTTCACCAGGAAGATGTTGAAGCAAGAAATCTCTAATATTCTCTCCAACCTCTTCATCTTCTATATACTCAAACAATCTTTGTACTAAAGGAAACCTACCCTGTTGAAGCCCTACTGTATCAACCCTAAAAGGAATTCGATTTAAATTAAAATTTAATCCAACACAGACAGTATTTCTTGATTCAGTATGGATAGGTATAAATGAAAAAACATGCAATCTTTCAGCGTGACTTCTGGCGCGGTTTAATGCGATATTGGACGGTGCCCTTGTAGCAAGATTGACAACAATAGGAACATTTTCTCTTTCTGCTTGATGACGTACAAGAAATGCAACATGTGAGTTTCTAGGAGATAAGTCAAGATCGATGCCTATTGTGTAGCGATGACTAAAATTTGCTAAGAAACCTAATAAAAACCCGTGACTCTCAAATTTTTGATTGCGGTTTTCAATATTATATTCCAGTTCCTGCCTATAATTATGATAGATGCGAGCTATGTATGGGACAATTTCTTCGTACATTCTATCTCTTACATCTAGTTCTTCGTTACTCGCCAGCATTTCTATAAAACCGTCAATTCTTTGTTGACCTGGTGCAACTTGCACAAAATTGACCAACTCACCAAGTCGTGTGAGCTGATTTCGATTGAGTTGTCTTCTTTCTATTTCCTTAATTGTTAATCTGTGATCTCTTAAGAGCCGTCTAATAAGATTGATTTCAGATGCTGAATATTTGCCAAATTTATCTCTACCTCTAAGATCTTTTTCACGAATCACCTCGAATACTGTTGCAATTGCTTCTCCCTGACTCTTGCCTTTTCCATGCATGCATACTTTATATTGCTCAAAATCTAGGTCTCCTTCCCTTAAGTCTGGATTTTGCTGTATAATCTTTTGTATTAGAGCATTTCTCTCCCTTGTACTAAACCTTAACCCATCACTGTTAGGGCGATCAGAAATGCTGTAACACTTGACAACTCGCTGTCCGTCACGACTACGAGTTAAAACAGCAACCTTTAAGTTTCCTGTATTTCTATTCCTACCACCTGTATCAATACCATGATTATCAAAACGAAAATAGACTCTCTCATTTGCATCCAAGATATCAGCATCATGTGCAGTAGCAAACATGCTAAAAAAGAATACAGGAAGGAAACGACCTGCACTCACATGATACAAGAAAGATGGACATTGATCTAAAAAAGATTCAAATCTTTGTCTGAAACCTTTAAGATCTCCATCCACTAAACTCCTAATAAGTCCATCACCATTATTCATATAAGATACCCCTCTATTTTCTACGGCTAGAAACACCACTCACACTAGGAGCTTCAAACTTGGACTGCGGACCATCACCAGAACCATCAAGTGGCAAAGATGTTTTCTTACTACCATGAGCTTGAGATCGCGTCCGTAAATCATACCTAGGGCCATCACCTCCAGGAGGTAAAGTTGTTTTCTCTAACTCAGAAAACAATTCTTTCGCCAAATCATCGTAGTTTATACTTTCTTCCATTCCTTCCCTACCACATAATCTAAGGTTTTCTATCATGACTTCTTTAAAAAGTTCAAACTTTTCAGGGAAGCAATCCTTGGCAAATGACATTATATCTAATATTTCTTTTTTCTCTATTTCTTTTTCCCTATCAGACTCATGACTATCTTCTCGCTTCCAATTGACTATTAATCCTGCAAGCATACCACTTACATGAACTGTATAATTAGAAGTATTAACGGCAGCCTTCTTGTGTTTATAAAAGTGATCACATCCCCAAATCTTCATAATAACAGATCTAGCTTGAACACTTGACTCAGAATTTTTCAACATTACATCTGAGAGTGATGAAAGAAGAAGTTCATACTCTCGCTGTGAGAATATTTTGTCTGAATGGTCTCCTCCTGCTGAAACGCCTTTATAACACCAGCACTGTACCAAATCATGAACCGTATCAAAAAAACATGACTCTATTAATTCAGCAAGAAGGGAATATACTCCCTTATCTTTCTGCAGCAATTTCTGTAAAAGAGTATCTTTATCACCTATATTCCTTACACAAAAATCTAAAATAGGAGCATCTTTCTCAACAGATTGAACGCGAGAAAGAGCAATAATAGCTTCTGTAAGTTTCTTTTCCTTATCTTCTTCTTTTAAATGATTATAAAAATACTCTACTCCTTCACTCCACTTAAGTTTTACAGCACTGTCAAAACCTTCTGACGCGTTACTTGGTTGCTTTAATCCCCCAGATTCTCTATCGATCCAGAAATCAAACACAGGACCTTTCCTCTTTATGCTATCTAGTAACGAGTTTCGTACGTATTTGCCAATTTCAGTTTCAGTTTTACCATCAAATGCACCAGGAGGAAAATTGTTCCTATAAGATTCAAATCTTTTTTGAAAGAGTGGATGAATTTTATCTACCACACAGTAACTACAAGCCATCTCATATTTGCGAAGTGGATTATCTATTCCACCTATTTTTTCTTCAGTAAACCTTTGACCTAAAGCAGCATTATCCAACCTTACACCTGACCAGCAACCTTCATCTTGGAATACATTGTGCAAAAACTTCAACTTATCACCCTTAAAGTATTTTATGTGCTCCATAAAGTTATCTTGAAGGACTCCCACCCATCTCTTGATAGCTGACTTCCTCCCGGCAGCAACTGCTGGATCTGGATGTTTAATAGCTTCCTGTAATTTTTTGGACATCGTAGCCCGAAGCTCTTTCTGTGTTGGCATTAACCCCTCCTATTAAGTATTTATATAAAAAAGGCATTGTACAGACATTAGAATGGATTGCAATATTAAAATTACTAGGTCTTGTCGACATAAAAAAATAGTGATATAGAGTACTCTTTATTAATAGGTAAAGAGAATGCTATATGATTTAAAAGATGAGCAATGGGAG
>DWTQ01000003.1:0-17158 GCA_018244875.1 Ardaris sela periphema | reverse complement strand
ACAAATTCAGACTCCGAGTCACTACTACAAAATATAAGTTAGAAAAATTCAATAGTGCTCGACCCGGGCATCGAACCCAGAACCTCCCGATCGGCAGTCGCGCTTGCAACCGATGAAATTGGAGGATGCTGAAAACGTTTAGCGTCTGATATATAATTATGGTTTTGATGCAAATTATATTTAGCGTGGGACTCACTTGTGAGGTAACATTATGAACTGTTGTTGAATTTTAAGGCCTGCTAAGAACTTCAACAGCTAAATATAGCAGGTTATGAAAGTTACTTCATTCACTTTTACTACCACATATGTATCACTTTCAGAGTTAAAACGATTCTACATACCTTTATGAGTTCAAACTTACCTTCCGAAGGACTTCTTAGGTGTTTAATTTTTTTTATTTGCAACATTCAAAAAAATCAATTGTTGTTAAATTATCCGTGTTCCCGAAACCGTGTTATTAGTCTTGGATTTTTTGAATGTGTCCAAAATCCTATGAGCGAACGTCATAGCAATGTTATTTTTCGGGTAATGCAATATAGACACATGTGCCTTCTGTGTTCTGATTTTTTCAATGATACGTATTTTTCTTATGATTTTCATGAAATTTAATATAATTAAAATGGTTTATAATTTGTATATATGCACGTTGTTTTATTATTATTTTTCATACAAAAGCAGTTGATATTGAAAGAATAAAAATGTGTTTTTATACATAAAGATGGTTTATATTCTGTGACAGACCATAGGCTGGTTTTCTTCTTTTTCCGCCTATTCTTCTTTTCATAATCAAAACATTCATTCCGTTTGGAAATACAAAACGAGACGTTTGTTACAGAAATATCTATAATCTGTATGTTGTTGTATCGAAAGCGAAAATTGATATATCTTTGTCCATCTCAACATAACTGATTAGCTCTGATTGACAGAGCAGTGCCAATACATGGGACGGGACGCCAATTTATAGTCACTGATTCATTGCGCTGAGAGATTTTATTGTGAGTTCCGTAGAAAAAAGAAATTATGAACATTTTATGAATGTGTATCCTTTTAAATTCAAAGCAAATTATGTCATAATTAATGAATGAATAATTTCGTAATAAATAATTTCCAAGTAACAAAACAAGTTTCCAAGCGCGGGGACGCAAGCCTATGTTTAGATTGGTGTCGGTACGGAAACACGTTAGTTCGTGGCTCGTTCAACAACATGATAAGAGAGGAGTTAAAATTCCACAACATTCCAATAACATATTTTTTACTATAATAACATTTATTTCGAATTTGCCGTAGATTGAAATATATACATTTACCACGGAACCCTAATTAGCCTAAAACTAATTTAGTCACTCAATGTCAGTGCCGAACGGAACCAAAATAGTATTACTATATAGGACCAATTCATTCGAATTTAAGATTTTGTTCCGAAAATACCGATTGATTTTTAATATTATTATCATTATTAAGTGATCGAACGAATGTCAAAATGAGGTTTTACCTGGTCTATAAAAATCAGTGAGCAATATATTTTTTATTATTTTAAATGTTATTTGTCAGTGCGATCAGTGTGCCAGTTTTAAATTATTTCTCGGTTTTTTTTGTTTCACTTTTTAATCTGTGATAATTGTGATAGTTCTTGTATTACTACACAGTCTGTGAATTTTTGAGTTTTTTTTAAATGATACAGTGACATAGTGAGGAAAGGATTGTGACGTAAATCTTTCATAGAATTTAAAATATATTACACTTGCGTTAAATTAAACTTGTGTAATTTAATTTGAGTGACAAACACTTGTCGTGAACATTTTTAGTGCCTGGATTTTTTAAAACTACGTAACAAAAAATTTATTCCTGGCCAATACGATTACTAAGAGGGTTTATTTAACAAAATGAGTACTGAAAATCAGAGTAATATTACATTAATATCTTTAATGATCTACAGATATTACGTCGATGATTATAACGTAATTATTATTTTTTAATTTTGTAATTTAAATAATGAATAGATTTTTCAATACAACCTACCTTTATTATCATTACGTCATTGTTATTTTAATATGATAATGTTGGCAATTTAACACCGGTTTCGGAAGGATTATTACGCTTTTCTTTAAATCAAATTATCTTTCAAAAGTCTTAATTTTACTCAATGTACATACCATGTGCGTTCCGTTACGCGTTAACATCTAATTTTTACGCGCCAAAACTCTGTAAATTCAAATTGATGAAACAGAAATGTGGTTAAATATATTTCATTTTTAAATATCACTATAATGTGCCTGAAAAAGTTACAATTAGCTAATCTAAATTATATTTGACGATTGGGAATTTATTGTTCAAGGTCCGGCCTCAAAATGGCCTTGACACTTTTTCTGATGTTATTCAACAATGCTTATGCTGTTTTCTGCAGATTTCGACAAGAAACTCACTATGCGAAATGTATACAGTACTTAGAAAAAAATTAGCTATATAAATGTAGGTCTGTACATATGACTGTAGTTAAATGTAGCCGGAAGATCACAACACAAGCTGTGCCTGCTTTGGTGCTTGTTATTTGTGGACATACAATCTGATATGAGTGATAACAGCTGACCAGCATTAATTGAACTGCGTGTCTGTCTGATCTTAATGTAATATAAAGTATTGATACACAGTATTAAATAGTATTCTTCTTTGCTTCCAGCGGCCTTTACGATCCGGTTCTAGACGATTACGAGCCCATATTCGAGCCGATAGACCAGGACGATTTAGACCAGCCCTCGGAGGCAACTGAGGTACCGTTCAATGTAGCCAGGTTTATCGAAGTCCCGTCCCCTCTCGACTGCCGTTCCCTCACCTCATCTCCGTTCGTCCAGCCCACGAAGCCCTACCGACCTTTTTCCACCGAACCAATAGATGTACCCCCACTTGAAGACCCTATTATTCTTAACCCGAACTACCAGGATGTATTCCCTAAGCACGAGGTCGAAGATATCCTGCAAATCAAACCAGATATTCCTCCGCAAAGTAGGTTTAAGCTTCCGATTTCCGAACAGTACGATCCCGAAGGTAAGAAAATTAAGAAGACGATTCAGGAACAGAGTGAGTTTGAAAGGTCAATCGACTTTAAAGAAGAGACGCGTGAAGAAAGAATGGAAACCAAAGAGAGCAAGTGTGAGAAGTTAGTCGACATCAAACAAGATAAGCGTGAAGAAAGGAGGGAGAGCAAACTTGTACGTAAAGAGACTCAGCAGATGAAGCAAGAAGTGGAATATTTTGAAAAGATGAAAAATGAAATTGATTTGGAGAAAATCGAAAAAACAGCGACTGAAATCGTTGAAGAGAGTATTCAGACGGCTGTGAATATCGCGCAAGAAGTGAAAAATGAAATTGATATCGAATTAAGTTCAACACAGCAGGAGCAGGTAGGGAAGAGGGAAATGAAAACAGAAGTTGTAGAAGAAAAAATTAAAAAGGAATTAATGTTGGAATTGAAAGAAGAAAAACAGGAAAGTAGTAAAATTGAAGTAAAGGGAGACTCTAAAATAGTTAGTGACTTAGTTGAACTGATTGACAAAACCACGGATGAAATAATAAAACAAAGTGAGACAGAAGATGTTATAAAAGAAGTTGAGAAACTTGAAAGTGCAGTTCAACAGGACGCCTCTGTAGAAGAGAGAAAGTCATCAACTAAGCAAGAGAAAGAAGAAAGTATTGAAGCTAGTAGCGTGAGACGAAAGTCAATGGTATTTGAGTCAGAAGATAACGTTGTCACAAAAAAGAAAGAGGTGGGAAGAAAAACAGAGCAAATTGTTGAAAAGGACAGACAAGAATCACAGACTGAAGTACAATATCAAAAAAGAAGTAAAGCAGCATCAACAACAAAGAAAAATGGAACAAAAATGTCCGCGTCTAGATCTCTTGGAGAAGAAAGGGCTTACACAATTGGCTTACAAACTATTCCCAACATAAGAGGGAGTGTTCATTCTTCACATCATTACAACTTGTTATTAAAAACTTTCTTCATTCATCTTACTGACGTCATGGTAGCTTTATCCAGATTTATTTTAACAGAACCCGTTTTCTCTGAAGACAGAGAAAACATCTCAAAAGATAAGCGTAGTATTACTGAAACTGTAACCAAAGGAAAAGAACAGATGGTTACACACGGCTCCGATTTTAAAGGTGATACGACACGAAAAGAAAAAGTAAGTACAGCAAAAGTAGCTTACGAAAAGAAAGCTGATGATAGCGAAGTTCAGATAAAAACGAGTGAGTTTGAAAAAGAAGTCTTAACAGATAAGAAAAATGCAAGTAAGAGTGAAATACAAAAAGTCAGTGATACTGAAAAGCATACTAACGTCGAACTTGAAAAGCAAATAGCCTTTGAAAGTAAATGTGACGTGAATAATTATGTACAGCAAAAAGTCTTAGAAGACAAAAAAGAAGTTAGTGGTTTTAGAAAATTTGAAGAAAATTTCGAAAACGCTGAAGAGAAAAGAATAGTACGAAATGTTGAAGATCAGATATACAAGCAACAGATAGGAAAATCGAGTGAAGAGATACTAATGATGAATGAAGAAGATATTGACGGAGAGTTTTATGAGGAAGAGGAGTTTATAGAAACTACACGAAAAACTGGCGCTGAAATGGCTCAAATGGCAGAAAGAAAATCCGCCGATTTAATAGAAAAATTGGACGCCGTAATAACCGAGTTCCAGGCCAAAGCTGGAATCGAAGAACATGACAAAAATGTAACTGTACATAGACGGACGAGATCTAGAAGTCGTAGCAAAGCTCAAGAAAGGCCTATGAGGGAGAGTGAATCCTCAGAAATGTCTTCAGTTAGAAGGCATACGCAAGAAAGAACTGAGATACACACGATGTCAAGTTCCCAAAACTATGAAGCAAAAACAACGGAGCGGCACCACGAAACAAGAGAACTAAAAACACCAGTACCTCAAACACAGGACGGTAAACTTATGTACGTGGCCATAGTCGAGTCACACGTTTACACAAACAAAGATGCCATCTTTGACGAAATGACAGCGCAAAGTACAGAAACGAACATAGCCATGGAAAGTATTGAAGCGTCTAAAACTGAAACGGTTGCGATGCAAAGCACCGTAATTAAAGAAGAGGTAGCTCAAATTGCAACACATAAAGCTCAAGAAATGCAACAAAAAACGGTAGAGGAAATACAACCAATCCAAATAGTTGAAGATATTAAGTCAGTGCAGAGGCAACAAGCTAGTACTGTTATAGAAACGTCCGCTACAGAAATTGCCCAGTCTTCTGAAGTTACCATAGAAGAAGTAAAGGATGAGATACTTAAAGTTACAGAACCGCCTGCACAGAATATTGAAATTATATACGAAGCAACTGCTAAATCTGTTGCTAAGTCGTCCGAAACATACATAGAGGAAGTAAAAGCCGAATCTTTAGAAATAACTCAACCTAAGGAAATAAAAGCTAAAGAAGTTGTTGAAACAACTGCTAAATCGGTTGCCGAGGCATCTGAGGTAAGCATCGAAGAAGTAAAACATGAAGAGTTTGTAGTAGAAAAGCCGATTATTACACAGGCGGCTGAAGTGATCGTGGAGAACAAAGCTACAGCAATAGCGGAAATAACATCAGTACCTGTTAAAAGGGGAAAAACTTTAGAAGAGGCTTCTGCTGAACTTAAAATAGTCAAACTTCAGCCAATAGAAGTCGAAGTTCTAGTCATATCTGAAGTAGAACTCGCGTTGCACAAACGAGACGTTGCTGACGCTAAGATTTACGAATCTATTGTTGGGGTACAAACAGCTGTGCAAGAAAACTACGAATCTTTAGATGTTTCACAGAACGCGTCATATAAATCTGTCGGTGAAACTAAGTTAGATAAAACCGTTAATATTGAAGAAATAGAAGAAATACCAGTACAAGTAATAGCAAAAACTGAAGTATTAATTGAAGGTCTAAGTGAATCTGATACCGAGATATATAAAAAAGCTCTAAGCGTCCAGGAGGCCACAGACCACAGCTATGAAGAAAGGGCGATAGCAATAAAAACAGCAATTGAAACTACATCAGAATCGCACTTAGAAGAATCTTGTGAGCAAAGTTTGACAGCTACAGAAACAGAAGTTAATCAAGCGTCGTCCGAAACAAAATTCATGTCTAAATCAACATTCGAAACTGAATCCGTAACCGATACATCATTTGAGGCCAAATCTATATCTGAAGCATCATTTGAAGCTAAAGCTATATCTGAAGCATCGTTTGAGGCTAAAACTATATCTGAAGCATCGTTTGAGGCCAAATCTGTTTCAAAAGCATCACATGAGACCAAATCAGTAACCGAAGCATCGTTTGAATCTGCGTCCATTTCAGAATCATCCTTTGAATCCAAGTCAATTTCTGCTACAAAATCAATTGAACAAACCCAAGAATCTGCCGTTACAGTACAAACGTCTCAAAAAACTATCGAAGAGAAAGCAACAGAGACTCTCTCCCTCCAGAAGAAAGAAGAAGTAGAACAAACTCAATCTCTAAAAGAAAAATCGCAAGCAGATATCATTACAAATGGCACTGTCCAATCCCCAACAGACCCCGCCACACCTGTTACAGACGAATACGTATTCAATCTTGAAATTCCTCTCCCAAAAACCACTACCCGAGTACCCAGAGATTGCACGCCTCCAGATGACGAGGACCCTCATATCGTTAAAAAGAAATTGGTTCCTCATATCGACATGTCGATTGAGAGTTACGTGTTCGAACCCCCCCTCCCAACTCCTCCTCCAGGACGTGAATTAGGGTCCCCGGAATACAGGAAACCTGGTCTCCAAGGTGGATCTAGTAGGCTTAAGAATATGAGATATATTAAACCCGGCTTGCGAGGTGGGTCGGACAGAGCAGAGGTGACGAAGGTGTGTATTGCAGTTTACTTGTTTGTTGATTCATCTCAAGGTAGTATGTAACCTGCGAAAAATAATGAACAGCATTGCTGTATGCAGTTGACGTTCACTTCGATGTCAAGTTTTATCTGAATAAAAAAAATACAGCCATTTTTCTACGATATTGCATCTATTCTTCCATTTCTTATTTTATAATCTAGTTTGAAAACCGTTAACAATTTTAAATTTATAATTTTGGCATATGTTATATATGATGCAATCACTGATTATATTATACTGATAAAAATATGCGTCATTATATTTAACCATATACACGTCCTTTCGCCTCTTCCCATGCACGGTCGAATGATTGGTCAGTCATCAGGCTGCCAGAACCCTTCACATGTCGACATTATTGCTACAATGTTCATAGTTTATTAGAGCAATAGATAGCTATGTCACATTCGTTTCTATGACAGCTTTATAAATAATCCTATTTAGTTCTGGAGTTGGAAGCTGCGATACATTCAAGTGATTAAACCATAAGTATCTGTGTCCAGGTAATCATGTGCACGTTTATGGATTGTATTTCGATTTTGAACTAAATTAAGTCATATTCATACATTTGACCATGTAATTACTGTTTTCAGGAAGAGATCATGGAAATCGAGAGAACATCATCTCTTCTCGCTTCCGCCATCGACAAAACAATCAAGAGCATTGAAGAGTACAAAGAAGAAGTTGGAATAGAAACGAAAAAGGAAATGAGTGTTTCGTCCAAAACGGTAACGTCAAAGGTCGAACATAAAACAGTCACGTCGAACGGGCACAGCAACCGCGCTGTCGAAAATAGCGCGAAAGAAATCCAAGAGAGTTATGAACAAGAATGGAAGGAGATAGAAAAGCAAGTGCAGAACAACCGCAAAGATATTAACGAATTATCTATTAATGTCACGATACAGGAAGCAAATGGTGAATGTGAAAACGGGAAGAATGATGATGAGAGAGTTCAAATAATTGAAGTGGAAGTTAAGGCTGGCGATAATCGCGATACAAATGGCTCCAAAGCCAACGCGGAAAATGGCGTGGAAAGCACCACTCACGAGGAAACCGTAAAAACAACAACAGAATCACATTCGGAATCTAAAAGAACTAACGGTATCATATAAATATCTGTTGATGTGCAAAAAGCGGACGCGCAAACTGTTAAAGCGGACGATGTTGTACTAGAAACTTCTGAAGTAGCTGAGAATGGGCATGATTTACAAAGTGTTACAGAGACTCGAAGGGATCAACAGGATAGCATAATTGATAGTACAACTATTAAAACAGCAAATTATGTTCCACCTGCGGTCATAGCTGATGAAGAAGAGCAGAAAGTAGACCCTATGCAGTTATACAGACCAGTGAAGTTTGACCCTGAGGAAATAGCTAGGAGGATCCAAATGGCTGGCGTTCCTACCATACAGGTGATTTCTCTCTTACCACTGTGGTAGCTGTACAAAATATTCAGATAAACGCTTCTCTTTTGACAAATTTCTTTAGATATTCACTGGCCCGTTAGCACAGTTGTAGCTGACGTCCCTACTGAATGGGAGGTTATGAATTAAATTCCCCCGACTCGAACCCCGCCCCGCGTGCCCAGTGTGCGGATTATGGGCATAACCCCCTAGGCGAGGCGTCTGTCCAGCAGTGGACTGCAGTAGGCTGATGATAATGAATGTCTGTCATCATTTGTATATCTTCCCATAAGGTTCCTTGATGGGTGGGAGGAAAACATTCAGTGCTATGACCCTATCCTTACGGGATTCTAGAACGTTTGATGAGGTACGACAATATTGTAATTCCAGGAACCTGTCCAGCAGCAGGACGGTAAGCCGAAGGTGTACATGACAGACACGGGGGAAATTATCGGGACTCACCAAGGGATCGTAGACGGACTGGAGGAAGCGGTAGTGGACAGTGAAGTAGCAAGTGAGTTAATGACACCAGTGTGGTCGGTTGGACTTCTATTCCCCACTTAGCGTCTGGGTTTCGATATTCTACGCACTTGTAATCCCACAAAGTTATGTGTACCTTAAGGTCAAGTATTACTTATCGTGACTTCGAAGGAAAGCTTTCTGTGTGGGAGACCTACAAACTTTAACACTTAGGGTCTCGTAAGACGTAATAAATCTACCAACCGCCATGTGATCAGACACCGAGACGTGCTCAACACTGTAAACGTAAAAGATCTCATATATATTTAAATTTAATTTCTTGTCTGCTTCGTTGGTCGTGTTGGTTGCAAGTGCGACTACCTAACGGGAGGTCATGGGTTTAAATCCCGGGTCGGGCACTACTGAATTTTTCTAATTTAGATTTTCTAGTAGTGGCTGGGAGTCTGGAAATGTACCCGGTGTATGGCAATAGGCTCACCACCTATTCCATAGTGGGACGTAAATGTAACTGATGAAACGTGGGAGTGTACTACATTCTTCTGCCTACCTCTTCGGGAAGATAGAAGGGTCACATTGTATGTTATGTTACGTTATGTTATAAATTCTTTTATATTTATTTCCAGAAGCGTTAGGCAAGCCGGGCATGCCCGACGAGAAGATCGCAGAGCTGATATCCGGTGAGGCGGAAATGTTACGAGAGGCACATGTTATGGGGTGAGTTAATTTATTGTTCACGATTTGCTCTTTAAATCGTAATATATATTTTTTTGTCTTTCATTTATGGGACCACTTCGGTGTTATTCGTGAAGTCTGTCAATTAACTTATTACCATTTACATTCACTGATAATAATGTCATTTTGGTTAATACATAATTTAATTTTATTGCCAATGGTGCTAATTCATTCCCAATGTTTTATGTATCTACGCCGACTGCATCGTCAACCATTATTTGAAAATAAAACAGATTAAAAGAATTGTTCACTGTTTCATTTCAATACTACAGGGTTACATACTTACTTGTAAATTTAAGGATAGTTTCCATAGTAATATCATAATAGAATCCAACGCCATCTATTACACTCATTTGCAATAGAAACATTCAAATTTAGTAACAGTCACTGTTTTTTTTTCATATGTCACACGCTTTCAGCCGCTTACATTTTAACATTTTCATGTGTTGCCATTTAGTAATAAAATATCAAAGTTAAATATCTATCCTTATTATCGTTACACACTTGTAAATTGCATTCATTTATTGTTATAATGTCCCTGTACAGTAATTATCAATATATTATGTTCTCTTAGGCAAAATATGCTTCTGCTAATTCATGACGCTCTATTTGTATTGAAAGAAAGTAATAGACTTTCTTATGATTTTGAATTTTAAAAAGCCTCTGATTCACTCATTATTGTACACAACAACCTTAAACTTTTGAATGTATAGACCGTTGAAGAACAATTTAAAAATGTATTTAAAATTTTAAATAATAGATATCTTCACTTCCTCGCGGGGTAGACATAGAGCATTTTAAATATTATTATTTTTTAATTTTGGCTGTACAATTCCCTTAAGCACGAATACTCTTCCACTGACCTCTTTTACACACAATGAAAGCAATGGTTGAACGCAGTCTGGCGAGAGTGCTCTCCACGCACATGCATCGTGATGACGATTCCAGCGTGGACTTCCAAAAGATCAAGCCGGTCATAGACTCGCTCAAGGACTCCGAAGTGCTGAAAGCTTTGAACGAGGAGGTGTTGAAGTTCAGGGAGCAGAAGAAGAAGGTAGAGAAGAAGTGGACGACCTTCTTGCAGAAACCGAGGAGACCAGTTCCGAGACCAAAGTACGGTTATTACAGATATGTTGAAGAGGAGGAGGAAACTAAGGTAATTCAAAAGATTTTTTAAAGATTTAGGCACAAATGTTGTTTATTAATCGTTAACATTAGCACTGGCAGCTCTGCACTAATACTTTCTATATATGTACCGTAGACAAATCCATAGACATAAAGATCTAGAACGCATATCGTATGTAGCTATTTTTAACTTTATGTAGCTATGTATTGTAGCTATTTTTAACTTTAATTCTCGTATGTAGCTATTTTTAACTTTAATTCTCTTATGATAAGGATACGTATACTTTTTATATATTGGATAGTATTTAAGAATTAAAACGATGGGGTACCTAGAAAGTGTATCATTCCAATTTTTCTGCTTAATTAGTATTACATAAAAACTTTCTGTTGCTTTCGATTCCATTTTTTTGGCAAAAAATTTAATAATAATAACTACGTAACATAAAATGTACGTTAATAATAATAATAAAATATGAAACAATAAACAATGACATGTCACTTGATTTAACTGTGAAGGAACATAAGGCAAAAGAGTTCTTAATAATGTTCTCTAAGACATATGAAATATACGAATGTGCACTTGACCACCGTGACAGACTATGGCCTTAAACTTTCTTATTCTGAGCGGAGACTCGCGTCTAACGGTGGACCTGTAAATATGCCTGGAGACGAATACTGGCCGTAATATTCTTAAACTAAACAATCAAAAGTACTAACGGTCCTATTCGTTTTCAATTTATCCCTTTTAGCCTCATTGGACACAATTTTATCAATTACCTGTGACAGATACAAAATACCACAGACTATAGACATTACATAAATAGTAGTATCATTGGTTGCGTTCGGAAACCTTGATCGACTTGATTGATTGATCACCTCGTTGCAATATTATTTCCTGGTCGAAATAAATATATTAATTTGTTATATATCAAGACATTGGCAGCAGTCCATCAATAAAGTAGCATACTTTGGCTGGGTATCGATGAATTAAAATAGATTCATGTATTTTTCTGTTTTAGTATTTTTTCGTTTCTCTCTGTGCGTGGTTGTGGGGTAAGTGCTTTGGATGTTAATGTTGCCCGTTAGCAAATTAACCAACATTTTGGGAAATTTATGTAATCTGTTACGTGTATGTAAAAGTGTTTTAATGTAACAACGGGATATTAGGGTAGACTTTTACTTAGTGAATTTAATAGTCTATACATTACTAAGGAATAGTTACATTAAACTGTCATTCCTGGTTAAGGTTTCAGTGTATTGGTAAAGGGGGTTCTTGGAGCAGCCTGCTCCAGTACTCATTAGTAGATGTACAATATTACGGCTAACTAGGCACATTGTCGATTTTAAACCGCATCCTATTTTTCCGATGGGATTTAACGATTGTTATATAACTATACTATCTGAGACCGACTTGCTTCTCAAAGTACAGAAAGATCTCGACATTCAGCCAGTAGTCGTCCTTTAAGCAGAAGCTGTTTACCCAATGAGTCTTTGCTATTCAAATCCCTGGCATATTGCGACCACTAAACAGGCCCTAAGGTTATAGGGCAGTTATTATAATAATAATAATATTAAAACAAAGTGTTGGGACATCATTATTTGGTTTTCCCGCATCTGAGATTATAACTTTCAATGCTTTGTTTTTTTTTTCTTGTTAATACTATTTAAATACGCAAAATGCGATCAGGATAATTGTTGAAATAAAATAAAATTTTATATTAAGGAACGGTCTGTGTGGATTAGTAAAATCTGTTGTTTTTTTTTAACACAAACTAAAATAATGATTATTCAAAGAACAATGTATTATACTCCTACAACGAGATTTCACGTAGAGACTTACAACGGAGTTGTAACATGTTTACACAGATTATAAATAGATTGTTAATTTATATCTTGGCATTACGAACATTATTGTCTTGGCGACCTCCAACTATAATACCAAGTTTAATTTTTAAACTTATTGATTTGAATGTTAACACTGCATTCTCTTCTTTTGGCAACTTGTTTTTTTTAAACATGGGTGTGTTAGATAATAGACAATTTTAGATTACTCTAAATATTAAGGCCTTAAAATCTAAAGTACGACATACAAATCTTTAAATAAATTATGTTGAATTTATCTTGACTTTAATGTAGAATAATTGACTGCCTCGTTGGTCGAGTGATTTCTTACTTGACTGTTGATCGAGGAGGTCCTCCGTTTGATCCCCGGCCCGGATTCTATAAGGTTGTTGTGACTCAACATTTCTGGCAATAGGCCTTTAATATTCGAAATGTTTAATATTGAATATGTTTCCAACCACGAAGGAAAAATTACGATTAATGCAATATAAAATGAACTTTCAAATTGTGATTTTCAAATTTGATCTCTTCATTTCCAGGAGCCCTACAAGGTGAAGATCGTCAAGCAGCCGAAACATAAAATCGCTCCAGATTACAAGCCGGAAGTAAGTGGACGACCTTTATTGGACACTGCACCCTCAACGAACATCCAACTAACACAGGACGCACCCTGCTCTGTAAATTACTGCTATGGAATCATTTCCAAATTTGCTCCGCCAAATAACAGGATATCTATCTTTACTCCATGTCCGAGACCATATTCATACAAATGCGTTAGATGTCAAGCGACATCCAATGTGAATAGGCATTTACAAGGTAACCGTGCCACGTCATTAGCCACATCATGGCTTTCAACCAGGCAGCATTTGCCAAATGCAAGCCTATATCGAATAAAACAAGCTAGAAGAAAAATCTCTGGAGGCAAACTCAAGACCTTACTCAATCACATACTTTCAGAAGTTTTTCACTAGAGAATTATTAAATCAGTTTTGTAATACCGAAGCATTACTTATGAGAACGGATTAGGTCGTTCAGATGCTCTTGAACTGTTAGATGACGCTATTGTTCTCGTGCATGGAGGGAAGAAATAATTTAAAACGGACCAAGACGAATTCAAATCGTATTTGTTTTTCAGGACTTCGACACAGGTCCGTTGCCGTGGGAACAGCCCCAGCCGGAGCTAGCTCCCGACGCTGCTCCAATAGAACCAGAAGAGCCCATACTCATCCCCGAAGAGGGCCCGGAGTTTTTGGAGGCGGTCGACCCCTTGCCAGAGAGTGAGGTTCCCGATCTCGAAGACACAGGTATCGTTCTTATTGTTTTTTAAATTATGCCCAATGTATGGCAATGGGTAACAATAAATGATGTTTAATAATAATAATAATAATATCTTGCGACACTTCCACACACGGTCATCTGATCCCAAAGTAAGCGTCAATTGAGCTTGTGGTATGGTAACCAGACGACTGATAAACTACATATATACTTATAAATATATACTTTTTTTTTTTATTATTATTTTTTACACCCAGACACAGAACAAATACTTGTGATTATCACACAAATATTTATTCTGGTTAGGAATCGAACCCACGACCCCCGGCGTAACAGTCAGGTTCACTAACCGCTGCACCAACGGGTCAGTCAAATTATGAGCCAGTTTAATGAGAGTGTACCACAGTCCACTGCCTGCTCCTTCTCGGTGAAGCAGGCATGATGTCTTGTTACGTTTATTTATACAAGTAGGGAAGTTTCGTATCACCCACTGGAATCCTGTTGTTTATACCCACTTTTTATTGTATAAACTAACAAGGAAGCATACTAATCACCTGACACCTGGCATCAGGGTTGTCGACGTTCCTCGAACTTGGTGGGCTTTTAAATAGTATATTCGGGCTTCATTAAATAATAACCTGCTCTAGTCTCGGCCATTCGTGTCCGTCTAAAAGGTGATATGCATTATGGCGAATATTAAAAGTCTGTCCAGAACATTCCTTCTCTCGATATGCAAATCCCCTGAGAGGACGGGGTTTGTGAAATAAACTGGAATTGTATGTTTAATTTGTTTACTGAAGGTACTTTTTCCAGGAATTCCACTGCCACCACCACCAGCCCAAATACAATCGGTTCAAGCGCCCGACCAACCGCCACCGGTCCAGGAAGCTTCTCCGTCGCCGGCTGCAGAAGAGCTCGCGGAGCCACCAGAGCGCTCGGACACAGAGCGAGCGGCGCACGAGGCGGTACAGATAGTAGAAGAGATGGAGGGCGAAAGACTGGCGGAGCAGCTGCTGCAAAGCGTTCAAAAGATGGTCGGTGAGTGGAAAATACTCGAAACTCAATCTTTGACGCTTCAGACAGTGCCCTATGGTTCATAAAGGTCGTGACATAATTATATAATAATAAAGACACATCTTTTCGAATTGAAACTTCGGTTAGTAATAAGCGCAGGTTGTTTGCGTCGCCCTTTATATACCTGATGGGTGACATCGTACCCCCTCCACTGCTGTCATCTAACCATGTGGTCTCTTTTTCAGATCCAAATGCGACGTTGGAGCAGCAGTTGGCCCAAATGAGGGCTCAGATAGCCGCCCTGGCGCAGATTCCGTGCGTCATCCAGCAGACCCTCGATCTGGTCACTCGGCAGATCAGTCAGCTTAGCTCCCAGGTAATGAATAAATATAAAAATTAGGATATCTCTACACACGACCGTTTGATCACAAAGTAGAGGCAGAGCCTTTTTTGTGGTAACCAGATGGCTGATAGACAGATATACATACAAGAATAAACGTACCACTCATATATCATGACCGTTATTTAACTTACATTCTAGAAAGTTCTATTCTATCTCTCAGTTTCAAATTTCGAATCAATTCTGATATTTTTTTATACTTACGCAAAGTTTTGGAAATCTGTCGTAATGCCAGCGATATGTTTTCGTCAGGAATCTCAAAAAACGCAAGTGAGTGCCGAGCAGCAGTACCAACAGCTGAGTTAAGAAAGGCAGTACCAAGTGCAATACGCTGACGAAGACAGGGCAAACGGTATGCATGTTCTATTGCGAACACTCATCGAGTCGAATCTCTTTCTTTTGCGCTCTCATCAATCAATATGTGCACCTCAGATACTCTCTAGTAGTCCATGACCATTATCATCGGCCTGTTCCCGCCCACCGCTGGACAGAGGGCTCTCCAAAAGCACGCCACTGAGCCCTTCGCATCCAGGCGCTGGCAGCCACTTAGTGCACATCGTCACTCCAGTAGCCGGAGGATAGCTAGCCCTATGCTACGTTTCTCAGTAGCATATAAGCTCTTCATGTACCGAGGGCTTGCAGCGGGATTAGCACTGAGTACAACACTCTGAAGACTTGTGATTTTATCTTTCCTTTTTCACGTTCTCTTTTCTTGTTTTTTTTCTTTCTTTTCAATTACGTTTCCTCCTCTTGTTTTTATATCACATAAAATGGAAAAGTGCAGGAGTTGGCTTGGGCTTGGAAAATGAAGATTAGAATCTCTTACATCCCCTTTATTATCAAAGTCCTACAACTTTGGCCTTTTATAAAAGGTATTTTATAAAGTTGGTAGAACATTAGCAATTTCTCTTATAAATATTCATAGAAAATTTCTTGTTATTACAGTCCCTGAAATCAAAGAAGAGACAGCAGAAGAGATAGAGGAGCAACGGTCTACAGTTGAGATTGTCGAACAGCAAGCAGAGCAAGAAAATGTAAGAACGGAAGAGAAGCAGACTGAAGAGACCGTTCAGGGGGTAAAAGAGAGCAAGCCGATGTTGTCGGAGGAAGAGCTGGAGAAAAGAAGGAAGCAGGAAGAAGAAATGCTGGCGGAACAACAGAAAATTGAGAAGCAGAAAAAGGTGAGTGTTTTTGGACTATTTTCTATATTGTTCTCTATTAAGATATTTATCTGCAATGTAACATTTACATAAAAAGATAATGAAAAAGAAAAGCAGAAAATAGTTTATTATTCAGCTCAACGAAAGGAAAAATGAACAATCCCAGATGTCAAATAGGTTAAGGTAGAGGCATTCGACACGCCGAGCACTCCGCCCACTACGTAAGAGACGGGACGTGGTGATACAGCGATTAATTGTATATTTCGGGAATTGCAAAAAAATCAACTTAAAATTTCATGTGAGCACGTAAAGCATAGGTTTTTTTGTGTTCAGTCATTTGTTGAATATTTAGGACAAGTAGCTCAGGAAGTCGTCGCGTCGTCGCGATATAATTTTGACACGACCAGAGACAAACACAAGGAATGTCAGTCTGACAACAATTAAGAGCCAAAGACAATGTTTGTAATGACATTTTAATATTTTTTATAAAAATATTATTGAAAAAACCGTCTTCTTCAGTGGTTTTTTTTTCACATCTAGTCAAACCGACCCTTAAAATAAACCCATTGATTTAAGAGGGGAATAATTAATTCAAAATCAATTTTGATATATCTTCCAACATATATAGAACACACATAGACGTATAGTCTTATTAAAAACCTCCCTCTGACTGAATGTTGGGACTGAATTCGTGGACGTTATTGACAGAAGTTATATTTTGTCAAGTTATTTTAGTTATAGTCACTAAGAAACACATTCAAAGAGACCAACATACTTACACTACATTCACAATATATTTATGACAACCTAATGTAT
>DWTQ01000002.1:0-18453 GCA_018244875.1 Ardaris sela periphema | reverse complement strand
ATACACACATACATGTGGGGATTTGCACACACACATTTGCACATTTACAGCTTTCTATAATGTTTTCTAGGCAAAGTCTACGGCCCCTTAAACGTTTCGAGCACGAGAAGAGTGTCGGGCGGCGCACCGGCTGCAGGTCGGCCAGGCGGCAGTGCGCCAGCGCCAGCCCGCACACGCGCTGGCGCGCCAGCGCGGCGGCGGCGGGCGCGGCGCCGGCGCCCAGCGCGCCGCGCGCCAGCGCGCACACGCCGTCCACGCTCAGCGCCGACAGCCGCAGCGCCGCCGGCTCGCCCTGCGCACGCGCGCGTTAGTGCACTCCGCCACTCCGCCGGCCCGCTCACTCCTTCGAACCCATTCATGATAATCCATTCGCAAACATTACCGCCCGCTCCCTTTTAATGGAACTTGACAATCTCGCAAACGTAATGCGATGCGGTGCTTTTTACTATGTATGTAACCACGACCCAGTCGACGTTTCTTAAACTGTGTTTCTAAAGTAATAAGTACCTACGATCGTGAACACAATTAATTTCGAAAACATACAAATGTCAATGAATAAAAATTCCAAGTCCAGCAGCAATATTATGCTATTTTAAATCAGGTACACGTTCAGATCCCTGTACATTACGTTCGAAGCCACGTTCACGCAGCGACCCGTCCACGTGACTCACAAGATTCGGGAAGGCGGTCTTTAGCATGACGTAAGGATTGACGGCGAGAGCCGGCGGCGGCTGCGCTGGGCAGTCGTAGGCGGCGTAGGGCGCGGCCGCCCAGCCCGGCGCCGCGCCGCCCGCCCAGCCCGGCGCCGCGCCGCCCGCGCCGCCCGGCGCCGCGCCGCCCTCGCCGCGCACCCCCGCGCGCTTCTGGCCGACGCCACGAATTAAATACGAGCAGTATTTAGTAGCAAGGATACGTTTGTACAGGGTATTTAAATTAGCCGACTGCGATCGATTTGTAACTGACTCATTGGTCGAGAGGTTGCAAGCGAGACTACTAATCGAGAAGTGCTGAGTTTCGCTCTTAGGTCGGGTACTATTGAATTTCTCTAACTGAAGCTTTCTATTTCAATTTTCTAGTAGTGACTCTGATTGTGGATGTGTGCTCAGTGTATAAGCTCATACCTTATTCCACGGTGGGACGGATACATAACTGATGAAACGTAGTAGTGCGCTATAAAATAAAATAAAATATCTACCACTTCTAATTCCCGAATTACAGGCGTGATTTTATAATTTATTTGTTGGCATTACAGAATAATTATTTTAACAGGTTGACCTACTTTTAGAGTACAATCTCTGAATGCCACGCTACATGAAATGATCGTAATGTCACTGAGCGATGTGAGCGAGTGTCTTAAAATAGTTGTATAATATTGATGGTATTGTGTTAGTGTTTGGATGCAGTGTTACGAGCACGACGTGCGCCAGCGGACTGGCGCCGCGCGCGCGCCTTGCCCGCCCGCCCCGCGCTACCTGCGGCCCGCGCCACGCCTCCTCCACCGCGCACTGCGCCTGCTCCTCTGCAACAAGCGACCCGGCCGGTGAGCGCCGGCGACATGAACGCGCAGCGCGGTCAATACACAGCTGCGATTGCAGGTGTTCATGTCATTGCGTGGTTTCCAAAGGGCCTCCTACGGTGCTCTGTGAGCTTTAAACTCTGGCCGGTTGTTACGAACTGCTCGTTAATGTAATATACTTATGTCAAGTAATTAAGATTACTTACGATGCTTAATGTTTGTTAAATAAAAGCGTTGTTTTCATCAAGCGTTGGTTCCAAGCAAACATAAAAAAACGGATTGTCATAACTACCACTGTTTCCCTAAAATGACTATAAAGTAACAACGAGTACAAAAGAGAGTCCATTGTAATGTTTATTTCGGCTACTCGAGAATAAAATAATGTTAAGTAATGCGTCAAGCACCCGGTAGCGTAATCGCTATTCTTTGACGCATGTAAATGTAGGGTTAAAGAGCGGTCACTAAGTGAAATGATCGACGCCCACCTTTGATAACCTTCTTGATGTAGGGGTCCAGGTTGATGGTGAAGGGCAGGAAGATCTTGAGGTCGGCGGCCGTGAGCGTGGTGCGGTGGAAGCTCAGGAACACCTCCAGCTTGCGCTCGTCGCGGTCCAGCTCCAGCAGCGCGCCGGCGTCGCGCGGCGCGCCCGCGAGCGCCTTCACCCTGCGCCCGCCGGCCGTGAGCGCGGCCCGGCGGCGCGCGGCCTCGCCGGAGCCGTGCCCTCGAACTTACTTGTCGAAGATCTGCTTGAGCGACGTAGAGTCCTCGATGTGCTCCTCGTAAGTCTCGTGGTGGTAGATGATCCACGAGGTGCGGAACGGCCACTGCTCCGTCAGGTTGACCCACGACGCGAGCTGGTACCAGTTGAACTCGATTTGGAATGCTTTAAGAAGACGCCCTAGAATGCGAGTTCGGTACGTCTGTTACATTGTGGGTTTAATATTCAGTGTTAAATTAAAAAAAAACTAGTGACAACGTATTATAAAAGTGTTAGCGGAATGGATTTTTTTTCTATTACATAAAATGAAATGCCTTGGCGTGTGCTGTATATTACACACACGAACACGACCAGTCCCGGCTCACGATCAAGCCCGCCGCCGTAAAATAGCCGCAGCTCGATATACATTTCTCGATAAATGCAGTGAGACGAGCGAGCGGGAACCGCCACGCACCGGTGACGTAGAGCACGTTCATGAGGCGGCGCATGCTGCGCGGGTTGACGTCGCTGAAGTAGTCGTCGGTGAGCAGCACGCGGCCCAGGTCGGCGGCGCCGCCGGGCGCGGCGCGGTGCAGCCCCGACGCCACGGACGACGCCACGGACTCGGACGCGCGCAGGCGCCGCGCCGCGTCCTTGCCGCCGCCCCGGATGCGCTCCTGGCTCGACATCAGCTCCGACGCGGACGACAGCCGGCGCGCCGACACCTGCGACGAGCACCCACCGTCGATCCCGCCGCGCGGCGCGGGCGCCGGCCCGCGGGCCGCGGCGAGGACGCGCGCTTACGGATCTCTGCATGGTGGCGAAGTCGTCGGCGCCGGCGGCCTGGCAGCGCCGCGCCGCGGTGTGCTGCGCCAGCTTGACGCGGCGCAGCGCCGAGTTCTGCAGGTAGAAGGGCAGCTGCACCATGTTGCGCAGGTAGTCCCAGCCGCCGATGTTGCTCTCGGAGAAGGCGCGCCGGCTGTTCACCTCCACGGCCTGGCGACACGCCGCGCTCGGTCACGAGTCTGGCCGGTCTGAACTCTCGGACGAGCATATCCATGCACCGCAACGACGAAAAACACCGAGGTCATGCTACGTCCATACTGAGTTGTCTATGTGTGAAGCAGATTTAGCTAAGTCGGCATGCAGGCACACGTGAAGGGGGCACGGTAACGAGGCAGCGAGGGGCGCACGGCACGACATCGAGGCGGGCGGCTATTCACAGGGAAACACAGAGCGAACGCGTTACGTTATCGACTGACCTGCATCCAAGCGACCTGCGCACAGGGAAATGTGTTAAAAGCATCGTAAGTAATGACACGCACTATGCGAAGGAACTATAAAGGAAACAGTAGTTTCGTTCGATTGACACTAGCACGTGACGGAGCCACCGCCGTACGGAATGTTTGGTCTCATAAGCGGGCATTGAAAGTTAACGGTAGACAGGTATTAGGTACTAGCTGAAATAACGAAATCAGCAAGTAATGGAATACGAAGTGATATTGAACTATACAATACTTCAAAGACGACCTACACGATATAACTCTCCAGCGTCTTTAAAGTATGGCGAAGTGGAATTACATGTTAAGTGCAATATCTTGCAGACAAAACGAGGTACGAGGAGAAGAATTGAATTACAAGTTAAACATACCTATTGGTGACTTACAGACATATCGTAAGTGGACTAAGTGACATATTGAAGTTATATGAAGTTATTGAAGTGACATATAAGTTATAAGATTATGCAAGCTAGCAAACACATGGAACAGTGCGCGGCCCACCTTGCTGATGATGTGCGGGTCGATGGCCAGCAGCAGGATGAAGGGGCTCTTGGGGTCGGAGCACAGCGCGTGCACGGCGTTGAGCAGCGCCAGCACCTTCTCCTGCTCGCAGCTGTCCAGCGCGTCCACCACCACCACCAGCCGCGTCTGCTGCCCCGTGAAGGCGTCCAGGCACGCCACCTGCCCACCGGCGGAGCGTTTCCGTCACACTCGGCTATCTAGGCGACACACATTGTTACCGAACGCGAAACGAACGGCACCCTCGTAATCCAAGAAGAGGTAGGCAGAGGAGTGTAGTACACTGCCACATTTCACTAGTTACGTTTCATCTCAATATGGAGAAATTCAGACTCCGAGCCACTACTAGAAAATCTTAATTAGAAAAATTCAATAGTTCAATTAAATAGTGTAGTTTTCATGACAACGCTATTCCAAGTCGGCGGGCGCTCGTTCGGAACCGGTACGTACGGTGTGCGTGAGCGCCTGCACCTCGGGGCGCAGCGCCAGCGTGCGCGCGGGCGCGTCGCGGCGCAGCGCGCGGGCCAGGCGCGCGCGCGGGCCGCGCCACAGCGCCGCCGCCGCGCGCGCCGCCGCCGCCGCGTGCGCCAGCGCCGCCGCGCCGCCCGCCGCCAGCGCGCCCAGCATCAGCGCCTGCCGCACCGAGCGCGCCCTGCGACCGAGCCTCGAGTGTCTCCGAATCCGACGAGCCCCTGTTACTTTTACCACTCTGCTCGTATCCGCACGCCGATTTCGAACACGTCCGCCACCTTCTGACGTATTGAGTCGAGATGATAGAAATTGTTGAATTTGGACCTCCCTCGGCACTTGCATCCATCAACTTTCTCACTGTCCATCTGTCACTCCTTCCACATGTCCTCCCTACGGGAATACCGTTTCTCATCTTAACACGATCGCTGCCTCACCACTTGTTTATATTTTATTATTTGTACCCAATTGGATGACTAAACATCTTATAAACGTTAGCGGTGACGTACTGCTGGTCGACCGAGGGTTGGGTGAAGTAGAGGATGAGCAAACACAGGCCGACGAGCAGACACGTGAAGCTTATTTCGAACGTCACGATGTGCGGAATGCAGCAGGCCCGGCGCCACCTGCGACCACAGTGAAGATATATTAATATGCAGCGACGCGGGGGTCGCGCCGCGGGCGCCGCGCGCGCACCTCCAGCCGGCCGCGGCGCCGAGCGGGCGCGGGCGCAGCGCGCGCGCCAGGCGCGTGGCCAGGCGCCCGTACTGCCCCTCCAGCGCGTCGGCCAGGCTGGCCAGCATGTGCACCAGCAGCGCCTCGCCCTCCTGCCCCGCCGCGCCGCCCTTCACGCCCTCCGTGAAGTGGAACCTGCGCGGACATCGTTGTTGCCTCGTCAGAGCGACGACTAGTCACTGCCGTTTCCTCGGCTGACACCGGTGAATCGTGTTAGTCCTGTACCTCGGTGCAATGGTACACGTGCTTCGATCGGTCTCTAGGCTTCTTTTTAGTGAGAATTATTTCATCACGTACGAGGAAACACGCGACTGACGTACTACTAACTAATGCTGTCGTCTCTTACGCCGCGGATAATTACGTCGCAAAGGGAAGAGGAATTCGGGCCTCGAGGATACCCTCTTTACCCCGGGTAATCTCTAGGGGTCAACAGCCCCCGGTTATGTCACCCCGCCTAGGCGGTGTTGAGCCTACGGTCGTCACTCCTCGACTTGGGACTGTGACCGTTTGGAGCCTTGGTCCTCCTGATGGTCGGAGGGACTAGAGCCCATCGAGCTCCCGCGGGAGCGGTCGGCCTTCAGGGGGACGAGCGTGAAGAGGCGCGAAGCCCCTGTGATGAGCATGTGATCCGTTGTCGGCTCGGTCGTACCATACGCCTCGCCAACCGGGCCATTAACTCATCCAGGGGTTCCACTTTTAAGTCGCGCTCCAACACGTCGTTCCCGACGTAGCGGCCCGCTCCCGCGATCACTCGAAGGGCTAGGCTCTGCTGCGCCCGGAGACGCCGCCGCTGCGACTTAGCGACCAAGCGTAGCATGCCGGCGACGCGTAGGTTAGCCGTGATAGGATGAAGGTCTGGTAGATCCTCAGTTTGGTTTGAGTTTGTTCGACTGACGTTTAATTAATAGAATAGAATAAGGATGGACTTCGAAGTTATACCTGATAGGTGTCGCGGGCAGCGCGTGCGGATCGTTCGGTCCCGGCGGGTGGCAGAAGACGACCTGCAGCAGCAGGAGCAGCGAGCCGAAGCGCCGCCCCATGGCGGACATCACGCCGTCGGCCCACCACCATTCGTATCTGCGACAAACAGTCGCTCGTCGCGCGAACGAACTTCGCTGTTGCGTTTTTAACTTCGTTTCGTTTTACAACACGACATATCTATTAAAGCTCTTCGAGCCGCTGCACATGCATTAGTAATAAAGTTACGTAACATTTTTGTAATATTTTCGTCGTAACCGACAGATAGATTACTTCAATTTATAAGTCGCTGCGTTCATTTTAAACAAATCTTAATAATCATATAATATAAGAAATACAATGGTAGAGCCGGGCGCGGACCTGTTGCCGAGGTACCACAGCAGGTAGCAGGCCAGGTACAGCAGCGCGAACAGCGCCAGCAGCAGCGCGGCGGCGGCGTGCGCGGGCGCGCCGGCCGCCGCCGCCAGCGCCGCGGCCGCCAGCGCCGCGTGCCACGCGCCCCACCACACGGCCCACGACCACGCCCAGCCCGACTCGCTCCACTGCCGCGCGAAGTTCTTCATCTCCTCTGCGCACCGGACCGACGATTACGACCTTCGCATTGCTTCGGACAGCGACTATACCGACCGCTCTTTTCGACGCACGTTTCTAGCCACGGGGACAGGCCGAGGCACAAATACTCGATACTGACGTCGTATAATGTACGACCATATTTCACAATGACCGTTGTGCGTCATTATAACTGTAAAATTGAGCAGATCTGTGATCTTACTTTACACACGACAACGTACTAAATTGTGGTACTTAGTTACAACGTTTAAGACAAGACAAGCAAGCGTGTAAGAGAATTACGATACTGATGTATGATGACAAATATTGTAAGTAGCAATAGGTACGTTATTCCCCCAGGTGTAATGACTGCTATTGTAATAATATACATCGGATAATTTATATAAACCATAGAAACATTACGGACACTGTCCTTATGAGTTGTTACCGGTATTGTAAAAAACGTTTATAAGGAATGTGTATATGAAATTGTCAGAATTAATTTAGACCACAAATAATATACTGTTTCAAACAATAGACTCATTAATCGGCACAGTACATATAATTGTACCTTTAAGTTTGTTGAGCAGAAAGGACTTGCCGGAGCCCCAGCGCGCGTACAGCCCCACCGTGATGGGCACGGACAGGCTGGGCTCCGACAGCATGTCGGCCAGCGCGGCGCTGTACAGCTCGTAGCCCAGCATGTTCTCGTTGTCCTCGTTGGTGTTGAGCTGGCGCGCGCCGAAGATCTGCCCCAGGATCGTCTTGTCGTAGCTCATGTCGATGTTGTACGGCGTCTCGTTCACCTTGTTGGGCTTGTAGAGCAGCTGGCTGTTCTTCGGATTCCTGAGCAGTATTTCAACGATTTGCTGAAAGACAAGCGAGCAGGCGTCAGCGTCGGTGCGCCGGCGAGCGCGGGCGCGGGCGGTCGCGGCGCGCGCACCTTGGAGCGCGCGCGCAGCGCGATGTGCAGCGCCGTGTCGCCGCGCGCGTCGGCCGCGCCCACGCGCGCCTTGCGCTCCAGCAGCAGCTGCACCAGCTCGGCGTGGCGCGAGCGCACGGCGCGCAGCAGCGGCGTGTCGCCCGACTGCGCGCACAGAGCACATCGTTTACGTCGACCTGCGCATTGTGTACATGTGTGCGTGCGAACGTAGGCGCCGAGCGCGCCCTTACAGTGGTGCAGTGCTCGAGGTCTGGGTTGGCGGCGAGCAGCAGCTTCAGTATGGCGACGTGCCCCTTCTCCACGGCCGTGTACACGGGCGTCTTCTTCTCCTTTCCGGGCAGGTCCACGTCCACGTGCTTCTTTAGAAGCGCCTCCACTATGTTCTTGTAGCCGCCCTTCACGGCGTGGATTAGAGGTGTGTCTTTGGATTGATCCTGGAATTGGAATTACTTAATGTAATATTGAATTAGGACGCCCTCAGGCTGGTGCAGCGACGATACACGCTAGGTGGCTGGCAGCGGTCGGATGCGAGGAGCTGAAGAGCGAGCTCAGCGGCGTGCTGTTGGAGAGGCCCACGTCCAGCAGTGGACGGGAATAGACTGATGATGGTGATGAATTTAATTTCCGCTATTGATAAAAACATATATTCGGATTAATTTACAGAAAGATTTTTCTTAAGGAATTCCAGGTTTAGAAAAACGATGGAGCAAATGTATCGGACCAGTTGGAGACTATGAACATGATGAACGTGATCACGTTTAGGACGTACATATTCAACACTCAACTGGTTGAGGTTGCTTTAACTGAACCATAGAAAGAACAACTATTGTTAAAATATTACATTCCATACGACATGTGTGTAGAAATAACTAGTGTGTTTGCTCCTTCAAGTGAAAGCAGACGCGTAGTCGGCAATTATACTGAGTTAATAGGTGGGATTACATTTTTACTTATCGACGATAGTTCAAGGGTACTGCAGCACAACTGCATAGATCTTATAATCAATTGCCGATCTTGTGTACACGAGTCAGCGGGACGCTGCGCGCCTACTCGTCTTCCGCGCCTCGCTCATTTAGTTGCATATCTGCGATTTAGTTTTTTATTCGAACTATAGTTTAACTAAACACATTTTCGGTAGTGATAGCCGAGTCACCAACGATCAAAACAAATTAAAAGCAAACGCAATAGTTCAATCGGTGTTCTAATTCATCGCTCCGTCGGCGGTTCTCATCAGATGACGTACATATTTTTTTTCTAGTCATCAGTATGCTATTGACCCTCGTGGGCTGCACGGTTTCACCGGGTTTTGTGGCGAGCCCAAGTAGCTCCGCCTGGAGGTACGGGAGAGTGGGAGGGCTGGCAGTGGGGTTCAGCACCGGACGGAAGCTTCGACGAGGGGCTGTGCGACCCGCGCGCCCCCGGTGCGGCGCGCGGCGGCATGATACGAACACGCGGCGCGACGTCGCGCGCACCGCGCCACGCCCCACTCGGCGGACGGCTCGCACGCACACGGCCTCGCATTAATTATACGCTATTCATATATTTTACTACAGCTTATGACATTACAGTGGTTTCTACTCGTTTGTATCTCACTACTGGCTGCACACAAACGGTTAAATGATCATTAGGTAATATGATCACGCAGGCTCCCTACCGGGTAGGCAGACATCGCTGAGTGCCAGATACCTCTATCCTTACGTGCCTGCGCTGCTTCTACATTCATCACAACACAATTGGAGCCCCCTGCCAATCGATCAGGTCGGTTCCCGTTAGTTTAACAATAGGTATGTATTACCAATGCATATCTGCCTGCGCGTCTGATGTAACGTCGAACGAGACACATCAGATGTGACTGGTGGCAGCCGGCCAAGCCAACGCGATGACCAAGTCGCACGCTGCCTATAGAAGGGCACCAGTAGACGACACTTGTAATACCCGATTACTCGTAAGTACCTGCACGTTGATGTAGGCGCCGGCGTTGATGAGCGCCAGCGCTATCTCGTAGAAGCCTTCCTTGCAGGCGACGGCCAGCGCCGTGTAGCCGTCCTTGTCCAGCGCGTTCACGTTCGGCCTATACTCGAGCAGCATCTGGACTATCTCCAAGTGATTTCCTGCACACGACATTTAATATTGTAAATGAAAATATTGTATTTGATTAAAATGTTGTAACAGATCCTGACCCCTTCTGTATTTGTATTATGGAGCTGCGTTTCCGCTGTGGGACACGTGTCGCTCGTCCTCTACGTGGTACGTGGAGCGGAGGCGACGGCCGCGATCATGCTCCACGTACTCGACCTACTACCAAAGTGGTACCTACTACCATTAAAACAATAGATATCATTGTAAATCACAAGGACTACTGATATTATAAATAAAATTGAGAAGCAAAAACCCGAATAATACCGGGCTTCAGGAGGTACATGAGAACGTGTTCCTCAGGTATTACTTTACTATAGATACGAGTAGGAGAGGATTAAGCTGTGTGACTTCCTATTAAAATCTCAAACAAAACATTCGTAGATTAAATAAAAAAACTAAAAACCACGCTTTTAAAGCTGTAAAAACTAAAAAGTAAAAAATATTTCTTAGTATAAGATTAACATAATTGCCGAAAACTAATATTAATGTTCTAAAAGCGTGGGGTGCTTGATATCAATTGTAATGATGTTTTACTAATTTTATTCGGAAATGCGGACTCAATTTAAACATTTTGTGCAAGGCATCACTGTTTTTGCACGTTTCGGCCGCTCCGCGGCGCTCGAGCCTCGACAGAGAAAGATGACATTACATAATACGCGAACATTCGCCACCGACCATTTATAAACAATATTGCTAAATGGAAAATAAACTATACATTTGTTATGTTAACTATCAATTTGTCACTACAGCTACGACATAAAACTTGGCATATATGTACTTTTGAGTCCGTAAAGTTACACCGAGTTGAGTTTCATGCTCACTTGCATACTGCAATTTTTGTATTGGTTACCATTTTTTTACTTTTTTATCGTTCCACTGTTTGATTGGGGTCACCTGTTAGAATGAGAGGATTACGCCAAGGACGCTGGCTGAGCGCAGGTCGGCAGACTTCACACGCCTTCACATAGATAACATTTTTGTTTTTTGAACTCCAAGGTGTGCCAGGTTTCCTGGCGTTGTTACACGACCAAGCGATATGTAATCTCAAAACGCTCCTTTTTGTGCAGAGGTGCACGCGAGCATTTGAACCCAGGCCCTCGGAGTGAGAGTTTGAATTTCAAACCCCTAGGCCTATCACTGCTTTTGCACTGCACTATTATACATATACTATTATACATACATCGTTATACGTATATTACGGAAGTAACATATTCTAGGGAGCTTTTCAGTAATGAAGCTAAGAACTAATCAAATGACATATACGAGTTGAATGCGAGTAGGTACGTGCAGCACCCACCGTGCGTGGCCTGCAGCAGCGGCGTCCAGCAGTACATGCCGGCCGTGTTGGGGTCGGCGCCGGCGCGCAGCAGCGCCGCGCCGGCCGCCGCGTCGCCCGCGCGCGCCGCCCACGTCAGCGCCGTGGTGCCGTACTTGTCGCACGAGTTGGGCCGCGCGCCCGCCGCCAGCAGCCGCCGCACCGCGCCGCTGTGCTTGCGGCCCGCCGCCCACACCAGCGAGCTGCGCGACCGCTCGTTACTTTCATCTTCCGTTCGCTTGTTACCGTTACGTCCGTATTTCCCCGAAGGGGTGTAGTACTACGTACGTTTTACTCATTATGATGTACGTCAGGGTGTGAGCCTATTGCCATATACCGGGCACGAATCCTGATTGGAATTAGCTGGGAATTTCAAGTTAGCAAGGCTCGAAAATACTTTGCTCAACCTTTACTTTGGCAGTCGCGATTGCAACCACGGGACCTACGCGACAGTCGATTTCAATTATGTTAATTACAATATCGTTTGCTGCACGACTAGAAAGAAAGAAAGAAAGAACAACTATACACAAAACAATGCTAATAAGAATGACTCGCAAAAAAACGTTCGCAGAAACAAAGTTATAAATAAATGGAAAATACCTTAAAATCCCTAGTTTACGTAAGTATAATACAATAGTACGAAATTTGAACCGGGGTAAATTTCCCCGGATGCGGATGTTCGTGACATTAACTGGCAGATATAATTAGCGAATCCCCGGCGCTCTCGAAAGGCGGTGCTATTAATATCCGTCCGCTACTATTAGTGTCTGTTTGTTCTGCATCGGCGGAAGATTTTGTCTACACAATGGATTATTTGCTTTACCCATAAAGAGTAGCGAGCCGTATATATACTTGACGATTATTACTTGATTTTTACGCCAAAGTACGATCTTTTTATAAATTCTGCATTTTTCATAAGATTTCAATATTCAATTTAATTTTAAATATTCGTTCGGTTCCATACACCACCATTGACATAATCTCTGTATCACTCGTGATGATGTATGTATGTACATGTTACACATAAATTGGATGCCGCGGGGAAGTTGCCGCAACAACAATGAACAGTAAAGTCAACAGTAAGTAATACATAAATAACACAGCGCCACTGCTCTCGTGATTACACGCGCAGTGCATTGAGCACCTTGTACATATTTTGACGACTTCATAAGGAAAACAAAAAAAGCGCCTTAAGGTTCTTATCAGAGCGATGGTAAACGCGAGGATATTATACTGAACGAACAGAAGATAAATAGATTAAAATGCAATAAAACCTTAATAACAATAATACAGCTGTTTTTGTGAACATTGTGCGTCATTAATACACAGGACAATAAATAAATAAATTTTTGTTGTATACTATTGCACAAGAAATTAGGTCATGAATAAGTTAGGAAGACTGACTTATTGCTACGAACTAAAATGGAAAATTCCACACATTTTTAGTTTGCCGGGGCCACGGTATGACTGTATCAACAGAGGCAACACACATGTGAGTAATCTCAGCCGCTTGGTCTTTTAATGTAAGCAGGCAATCTTCTGAGATCCAATGTGGCTGCAGCGGCCAGTGAACGGCGGGCGGTCAGGCGTGTTCGCTACTCGTAACATCACGCCTGTAATCCCCGAAGTGGTAGACAGAGGAGTGCAGTACACTCGCACGTTCCACCAGTTACGTTTACACCAGTTATAGAAACATACTTGATATTGTAGTGGCCGTACGCGTGTACATCCGCTCCTTTCTCCAACAACATGGCAACTACGTCCTCGTGCCCCTTGTACGAAGCCCACAGCAGCGGAGTCCAGCCACCCTGATTAAAAATTAACATTTCATTATACAGTTTTACAGCAGATACGCTTGAAAAGTTGAGAGTTGAGTGAAGTTAGTTAGGTAAACTCTGAACCTGATCTATCAACACGAAACCTTGATAAGTCTCGGATCCATTAGCAATATCTCGTGAAAACACAGTCCGTCCTATATGAACAGCGCAAAGTGGAGATCAAACGAAATCAATATAAAAAGGAGCCAAACGTGTTCAACTAATGCGCTAGCCCCTAGCGAATGACCAGCATATGTAGATGTACCTATGTGTATTGTAATCACACGGACGTTGTATTGTTGTAGTGGTACATTAAACTAATAATTTGTTTGGCATATCGATCGTGTGATTTGTATACGTTATGTTTGGAACCAACAAGTAACGTATCGATTTACAACAAAAATTAATTCGCTTGGTGGTAAAATCGGCCGGTGCATTTCTCACTACAGGATTGAAACTCAAGGCGTCAGCCGTAAGACGTTAAACTACCGGCGGCGCGCCGAGAGCCGCTAGGGACGCTCTTAGTTCACCAGTAGCACGGCCGGTTCCGGCGAGCACGTAGTCTCTACCGGCTGGCCAGTGCCGCCTCGATACCTCGCACGAGGCAGCGTTCCAAGCGTAACTTTATCGCTGGCAGTGCACTCGGAAACGTGCTTGCGCGGTGCGCGGGCGCGCCGGCGGCGGCCGCACACTATTGTGTCTGCGTTTACGCGCAACGCCGCGCCAAGCCCGTGTCAAATTAATGATCCGGAACACATGTAGCCCGTCAGCAGCGCGGTGACATGGCGAGTGATATTTCATATTTTTAAGTCTGTTGTTTTAGCTTAGAATTAAAACATAATGCTACATTTCCTAGAAAATAAGATAAACAGATCCGATCAAACATTTTAATGGCATGTTTTGGTGTAAATGTTAAATATTTAGTGAGTCTCAATAGCCTGCACACTAACAATATTAATGTATATCTATTCCAAAAAGCTGGACATGCAAAGTTAAACTTTACTGGTAACAATAACCGTTAAGAAATTGTTTCCTTTCTTAAATGGACATGGACATACTTCATGGAAAACATCAACTTCCAAGATCAAATTTGCCCAAAACATACTGCTCAATCAAATATAGTTTCCTTCGGGGATGCAATAATGTTGTAAACTGAATTTTATATTCGTCAGATCTCTTATTTGAGCTCTCTAGTTTGCGATGTTGAAACAGTTCGGGATGCCCATTCAAAAAAATATTTCATAATCGTACATGTGAGCATTAACATTATAAATACCGTAACATCACGCCTGTAGCCTAAAGAAGGTAGGCAGAGGAGTGTAATACACTCCTACGTTTCACTAGTTACGTTTACGTCCCACTGTGGAATCTTCGTGAGCCTATTGCTATACACCGGGCACATTTCCAGACTCCGAGCCACTACTAGAAAATCTAATAGTACCCGACCCGGGTCTCCAACCCAGGACGTCTAGAAGCCAGCAGCTGCGCTTGCAAGCAACACGCCCAACGATACAGCCAAATCGCCGCATGGTTACTTCCTGGCCAATAGCACTGACTGATTGCATTTCGTAAATGGTGTAATCGTTAGCAATCGGATGCGCGTGTCCTCGTGACACCTCAATTAGTCATAGATGTTTTCTAAAAATATATTGTTTATGAAAGAAGTTCACTACGTGACCGTGGAGGTGTATATTTTAACCAATTTTAAGAATGTGTGGATGTCACTGACATTTTGGCACGGGTCCACCTCAAGTATAAATATACAAAATTCGAGTGCACGGTCCAGGGCACATTTTGGTCAATGGTCTATTATGAATATTTGGGTCACAACTGCAATCGCTTTGGTTGCGTTTTTGTTTTCCAGCATTAGTAGGTGCTGCGGCTCGGGCTAGGCTCCACTCGACGAGGATATCTGCGCGTCGGAGTGGCGCCGTTATCGAGACAGTCTTATAAGAGTGATTTAATGGGAACGCGTATCGACAATCGACTTTGGAGTGGTGTCTGGCGTAGTACTGGTGGCTGGCGGCACTCACGCAGTCCCGGGAGTCGACGCGCGCGCCCGCGTCCAGCAGCTCCTTGACGACGGGCGCGTGGCCGCCGCGCGCCGCGAAGGCCAGCGCCGTCCAGCCGTCCGCGTCGCTGGCGCACGCGTCCGCGCCCGCCGCCAGCAGCAGCCGCGCGGCGCCCGCGCGCCCCGCCTCGCTCGCGCACATGAGCGCCGTCGTGCCGTTCTGTCGCCATTACAAAAAATTCCATTATGCAGTTTAGTTAGTACTGGCAGGTTCAAGTAGTTCCGTATTGTACTAATACTGTTGTATTATATATGTAATTTAGTAATGGTTACCATATATTCTATATGAGGCTGGTGAACACGCATCGCTACTTCTGAGGATTGAAATGTTCACGTCTAGCATGTACTGGCGACTACCGTTTGGCTCAAAACACATTTTTTATCAACAGCTGTTTCGCAATGGATCTAAAGATTAAATTTAAAGGCAAGGAAAAAACAATCTAAAGTAAAGGAATCGTCAAATGTTCAAATGTATGAACTTCATTCGTAAACAGTGTATCGTACTTATTCAGATCTCCGATCGTGTCTTTGTATTGGGTATTCACCATCTAGCAACAAGCTACATTAAATCGTAACTGCTACACGAGAAGCTCCAATTAACGAGTACAGACAACACTGTTTCAAGGGATTTCGTTAATTGTGCTCAGCACTGTTAACTTTTAAGGTATTTTTTTATAAATAAGGGTATTTGATGGACCTTATTTATTCTTTTAAATATTCTTAATAATTAATTTAATTTTAATTAATTAATTTTAATTAATTTAAATAATAGTCTTAATGATTTCAGAGCAATACAATGCACATACTCGTGTATGTATTGTCCTCAGGGAATGACAAGAGGACTGTAAAGACTCGGCAGGAGATAAGATGCAGAACTGAACGACTCTTATTAAAGCTAACAGGGAACGATTAAGAAAATGAAATGGCCCTTTCTTTCTTTCATTCTTTCCGCCACGTTACTTTTACTTTACTTTACGTTTCACCAGTTACGTTTACGTACCACTATGGAATAGGGGATGAGCCTATTATCATACGTCGGGTACAAATCCAAACTTCGAGCCACTACAAAAAATTTTAACTACACATTCTTTATTTATTTATTTATTTAAAAAAAAATCCACAGCTCTTACACAAATACAAATATTTCTTTTTAGTTACACTGAAGGCCAATAACGGATTTACATTATATATGTTATACTTATCACAATTTCCTTTCTACCTTCCTTGTTACACCAAGAGATATTTAATTTTAAGCTCATGTATAAGTTACGAGGTGCGTGTTAGGATTCGAACCCAGGATTTTCGGATTGGGAAGCTGAATTGTAAGTCACTAATCTATCATTGAATGAATTTTACGGAATAAAATAAATCTTTTATGACTTACGTCATTGCGCCCTGCGCGCTAATGATGTAGAAATGATCGCATTACATATCCGTGAAGCGTCAGATACGGGTCTTGGCCGATGATGACAGATTACTCGGAACATAAAGGAAAAATGTTCGTGTTATAAGCAAGTGAGCGGTGTCCAGCTGGCGTTGATATCTATAATCGCCTTTTATATTGAAACTTGCAAACATTTAGCGATGAAATTGTAAAGCCGAGGAATTTTCTTTGGCAAAATGATGTATAAGCTAGTTGAATGTTAATTACAAAACTCATATAGGATCTGAAATAAGTAAGAGACGCCCCTCACAAGGACGATCTGACCTGACCAAAACTATATTAACACTAAGACTTGCACTGCGATTGGAAACAAACGCTGGTAGTATCTCTACAGGTATGTTTTCGAACAATTCTTTATTCTTTTATAATTTATTAGTTTACTGAATTAATTGTACGCTTTATATACGTTTAAAATTTACGACCCACAATACTCACAATAATAATAATATTTATTGGCATAGAGCAGGGTACTTACATACCGAATGGTTTTATGTCAAGTACGTGGTAACGTCCAAGCGTTGTTTACCGAGCTAGTCTAGTCTAACTAGTGTAACTTTGTCGTATCATTCACATGCAAAATTATAAAAGTCTAAAACAAAAACTCATTCCCGCTTATAAAATGATATTCAAATGTTTCCGTGCGCAAACTTCATCGCTTACATCCAAATAACCTTATACGGGTTCCTCTTAAAGTCAAATAAAAGTTTTTTTATGTAAGTTTATAAAGAGCGTAATTATACATACGTTGCTGGTGTAACTTTATGGCTCGAGTTTTAGTTTTAAAGCGAATGCAGTTAAAGTGGCGGTAGCGAGTTATACGAGCTTAGTGATGCGCCACTGCCGTGGAGTGTGTCGATGTTTTTTATCGACCTTTTGTATATTATTAACTTAATTCCAATTGATACGACGACATTTTGAAAAAACAATAGCTGATATTATTGTCCAATACATTTAATAGTAAAATTAAGTATGTATTATTGATGTTCCTATATTTTTGCTTCACGTTCACGCATTGTTATTTTAAGTGCAAGTAAACTTACACAAGAGTATTCAAAACAGTGAATAATCGAATTCATGATATATGTGATATGACTTTATTAAAGGCATACTAAGAACATTTAATAAAACGAATTGCATTACTTATCTTCAACAACCTATCCTGCACCAACTTGACGTTTTTAGGTTGAAAAAGAATAAGAGCATTTACCACGCTGCTGGCTAAGTGCTAATCACCAGATTTACCATAGAGAAAATTATGGAGGTCTCCAAGACTTGTACGTTCCTTTACATGTATTCTTAATGTTTTCTCAATCATCACAGCGAATTTTATTATAATCCCATCTTAAAAACGCACGTTATTTTATGGAGTTCGCGGGCAGAGTTTACGCTGCAAGCTATAGGAATAGAAAGTTACAATCTACATAAGTGTATCGTCACTGGCATATTTATAGATAACTTATATGTAATATAATCAAATGGAGTTTACAATGTGTACAATTGTGATAAAACTTTAATTGAAACTCTATAATCCATTAATGAATGATAATGAACTGTAGGAATACCGCATTGCCATTTTCGTAAAACAGTTATGTTTCCATAAGATATAAATAATAAATACTTAGAATGCTAATGTTTATGCGTCATTCTTTGCATTGGAAACAAATCTCAGTAACCTGTGTACGTGTACCTTTATTTGTGGTCTCGGTAATAAATTGGCTGGAACATGAATCTGAATTTTAATTTGCAATTTCTTTAACTGAAGATTACAATTATTAAATGTATTATATATAAAAAAACCTATTTAATTTTTTTTATATAACATTGATCAGTATTACCACGTATACAGTGGTAGGTTATATTCTGATCCGTGTGAAAGAAAGTGTTTGGACATCTAGAAAAATGGCAGAAGAAAGAATGACCAAACAGATATACCTACAATGCGTTTATTTTTCTCAGAGACAGGTATTTAAGCTATAATTAT
>DWTQ01000001.1:0-22326 GCA_018244875.1 Ardaris sela periphema | reverse complement strand
ATGCTTTATGATAAAAATAAAAACATCGTTCCATTTTCAAATGTATTGGTGTATGTTATTTATACCGCACGAGTACAATCCCAAGTATTCTATTTGAAAGTAATCATCGAAGCGAAAGAAAATGTCAATCTTTTATCTTTAATGTAAAACCGACGGAAACCATTTTGTAACCATATTCAAACAGCTTAAAAGACAGGCCATTCGGTACTATTTTTTTTTAAATTTAATGGTGATATGTGATTGTGTGTGAATTCCAAGGTGACGATCCGAATACTGAAAGAAAAGCCACGTACGTATATTATGTTGTCTGTACAGTTCGATTTTCAAAACGTATTTAGTTTTTTTCCTTTTTTGTAACCTACAAAACTTGTATTCGGCCATGTACATAAAAGTAATATAATAGCAGGTTGCTTTGCTGGAAAGCTTCGCCAAAAATATACAAGACTTCTCTACCTTAAGCGTATTAGTGCGGTTTGATATTAAATCAAACACCTTCCCACACTTTACAATTCTCGAAATTAACGACCAATCGTCCCGAATTGTTTAATATTAAACATAACTCGCTACAAAAAATATTAAAAAAAGTACGAGAGAAGACCGACTCAATTCAGCTCTCAATAATATTCTCAAATTCTCTTGAACTGTATCAACTCGCGCTTGGCTACTGGTGTTAAATCGTCTTATAACACAGACCAATGTCCAATGGTGGGATGTCAAACGGATTGATGTTGAAAACATACAAATCTATTCCATATCACGATTTATCAGAGTAATTGTATTCTCCATGAAATAACTCTTTTGGTACTTTAATAAAATGAATAAGTACGAAAGCTGCGTTAAGGGAAAATATCTCTTTACAAAGAGTCACGCTAGGTGTCGCTTCTCTCAATACAAGCTGACATTCTCTAATAAACGATCCTAAATTTCACACGATAGTTATTTAGATTTATATTGAACAGTACTTGTGAGCAAAATATTACTATTATTACGGCATCGCGCCAAGTCCCACACGGGGTAGGCAGACAGCACCGAGATCCAAATATATCTACCCCGTACAGACTTGTCGTGTTTCCACGCGCCGTTTCTCGGAGTTAATTGACTCCCCCCACTAGCCAGAATCCACCCTATCTTGTCCGTGACAAGATATTAATAATATTATTGAGGAATCGTCGACAAGTTGTCACATTTTGTGAACATTAGAATTGGTCAAAAAGACAAAACTGATCAAAAAGACGCAATGTCATAGGTTCTTTTTGACAACCCAGCAAAGCAAATTAATGATTATATTGACATTACCAGATAACTGAAGGCCTTCTATAATTCCTTCCAACCCCCTATCAGCCAGCATTTGACATTTTCGAGGTAAACATAGAAAATCAATTTGGCAATAGGCTCACCACCTATTCCACGATGGGACGTAAACGTAACTGGTGAAAGGTGGCAGGCGTACCGCACTCCTCTGCCCACCTCCTCGGAGATCTACTGCGCGCGCCCCCAGCCGCATCCAGTCACACGGCGTCGTGCAACCTCACGTGATCCTTCAGATTCTTCCGTCTCAAGAAAGCGAGACCGCACATCTCGCACTTGTAGTTCTTCTCGCCCGTGTGTATCACCATGTGACGCTTCAGCGTTTCCTTGTTGCAGAACCTCTGCATGCACACCTTGCACTGCTCGTTCCTCTGCTGCAGGTGCACGGACCGCGTGTGGCAGATCAGGTGGTATTTCAGATTGAACGCGCGCCCGCAGGTCTCGCACTTGTGGACGCGCGTCGACTGATTGTGCACGTTCTGCAGGTGGATCGTCCGGCGGTAGTTGGAGTTGAATCTCTCCGGGCACATGGGGCACCGCCTCGGGTACTGCTTGAGGTGGACCCCGCGAACGTGCAGCGACCGCTTCTGCGACGTGCTGAAGATCTTGTTGCACCGGTCGCACGGGTAGTTGCCGCTCTCGTGCACTTCCAGGTGCTTCTTCAGCAGGCGCAGCGTCATGAATCCGGAGCCGCATATTTCGCAGCTGTAGTTGTTGAAGTGCACGCTCATGTGGATGACCAGTATGCGCACTTTTATGAACATTTCGTCGCATATCACGCACTTATACGACCCCCCCTCCGCGCCGTCCAGCTTGAAAGGTATCATGTTGTCCTGCAAGTTCGGATCGATGATCTTCTCGTGATCATCCTTCAAATGAAACTTCAACTGCATCAGATCCTTGGGTTTCACGGTGCATAGTTTGCACATCAATTCGCTGACGTCGACCTTCAGAACGTTCTCCCTCCGGTTGTTCAATAGCCTTTTCAATGGCGCAAATGTGTGGGTCTCGTTCATGTGCTGCCTCAACACGGATGTTTCCAGAAACTGTTGCGAGCAGATGAAACATTTAAACTTGTTGTTCCCGTAAATAAAGGGGTACGCCGTAGAAAATTCGAACACTGTTAGAGCGTTTTGCCTGTAATCGGCTTGCTTCTTCGCCTCGACGCGCCGCGGGGCACGGTGTGACACTTTCCTGAGCGGAGGCGGTGATCTACGTCCATACGACACCGGCGACGCACTGCGCGATGGGTTTATTATGGGCGGTTCAAAGTGTTCTTTGTTTGGTTTACATTTGCCGCGCAATTTCGCGAAGTCCAGAACGGTCCCCAGCGGCCTACAGAGGCTCCTATCGTATGCCACCTGGAATAGGGGCACGGTCCGTTTTCGCGGCAAATCCGTCTTATTAGCCGCATCGCCCCCTAGAAAACAGAAACACAGTGTATTGTACTGAGTGCCCCCGAGTCCTCGACATGCGGTTGATGAGTTGCGGGTGCGAGTGCGTTAGTCGCCCGTTCCCTGATGCGTACCAGCGGTGGCCAATAAGCTTACATTAAACATTTCTTTGCGACGCCATTGTGATTGAGTACGATGCGTAATTGATTGGGGCAGACTTGCCGGTCTATCAACTTTAACTCGCGTTGGAAAATCGCCGTAGCAACCGATACAATAAGAAAGAAAGAAAGAAAGAAAATAACTTTATTCACATAGGACAGCACGTATGTGAGCATAAGAAGTTTGGAATAAGAAACCACACAGAGAGAATTACTATTCCTGATATTCAAATTGATTAAACGAAGAAATTACAAGCGGTAGAGTTCACGTGGCTCTTTCGTTGCACATAAATATAAATATCTCACATACTGTTTACAAATTTTGTTCCTAACAATGCGCAAATATGACATATATATAGTCGATATCTATTAAAATTCGAAAATGGACGTTACTTGAGAACAATCTGCAGTGAACTGAAAAATACCACAACTTTGAACGCGCCGACGGTCCGCCAATTATTTGTCTTTGATCAGGTATCTTCAAATAAAAGCCTCATAACATCGCTTCCCGTCAGAGATTCTCTTCGTCATTATAATGAGCGTGAACATGGACCGAGAGAAATAAATAAAATCACACATAAATATCACATACACGATTTTTATTTACATACTGCTTATAAATCTAACACCTAATTTTTACAATTCTAATGTTGTCTTCTTGGGGAGCGCACATGACCGTTAAGATACGGTTGTTTGGAAACCTTTGTCAATGTAATATACGCACGTGAATAGTAACCATTGCGTGGGATGTTTAACGTTCGTTAAACTCAAAGCGACATTTTGCGACACAGCGCTTTTTGCTACTTTGACGACAGTTAGCGCCACTGTTGACGTTAGCGCGTCCGTCGAGTGGAGCTGAACAACCCGCCCTCGCCCCTCTCAGTCGTTGATCAAGCAGGTGACAATGATTCGTTTCGGTGCTAAGAATAAAGTCCTATCTCCCTATTATAGATCCCAATTAAGTAGAATTATTACGACGAGGCGCCAAACTGTCCTACTGTACAGATCCTAGACATCACAGAGGTTTAGAGATGGGGCTTTTGCTAAACCGTTTTATTTCATTTTAGATCAGATCACCACATTTTAAAGCATTCTGAGACAATTCAAGACACATCATTTAACGATGAAACAAACGAAAGAACTTCGACCTGATTACCAAAACTCTCGACCGAAAGAAATCTAATGACAATATACAATATTCCAGAAATCAAAACTTCTTGAAGCTGAATTCATGAAATGCTTCTTCTTCAAGTTACTCGGCGTGTCCTCAAAACCGGTCGTGAGATCCTTTGTAATATGGAATTACGATAGGGACTTTCGGCGTTCCAATTTCTCCAAGTACCCTCATAAGTAGGAGAAATAACTTACTTTTGTTAAGCATACTGTTCTATGGCAATAGGCTCACCACCTGCTCCATAGTGGGACGTAAACCTAACTGTTGAAACGTGGGTGCGTACTACACTCCTCTGCCTACCTCTTCGGGGATAACAGGCGTGACGCTACGCTTTTCTTGCTATTCTATAGATATAACATTCTGATACATATCGGGCTTGGACACATTCGGGTGGTGCACTTTGGCATGGTGCTTCAAGCTACACTTCTGGACGAACGATCTTCCGCATATCGTGCAAACAAAACGCCTATCGTTCTCGTGGATCCGCATATGCTCTTTCAAAGTGTACTTTCTCGCGTAGCCCTTTTTGCACACGTTGCATTGGAACTTCCTCTCCCCACCGTGCTTGACCATGTGGTCCTTCAACTCCGATTTGGAGTAGAACTTCCATTCGCAAATATTGCACGAGTGCCTCTTCATTTTCAAGTGAACGGTCCGGATGTGAACGCCCAGCTTTCCGCTCAACGTGAACACTTTGGGGCACATCGTGCATTTGAATTCTTTCAGCTTCATGCCGTGGACGGACGATATGTGCTTGTTCCTTTGGAAGTAATTCCTGAAGGTCTCCGAACACTGAGGGCACCTGTGCCTCCTCACCTGCATGTGGACGGTGGCGAAGTGTTCCTTCTTGGAGTTGGCAGATCGGAAAATCTTGTTGCAGCTCTCGCAAGGAAACGACCCGGTCTCGTGCGAGAACGCGTGCGTCCTCAACCTCTCCGGCGTGATGAAGCCAGTGCCGCACTCCTCGCAGATGAAATTTTGAAAATGGACATTCATGTGTTGGTTCAACGTTTTGAACTCGTCGTATTTCGAATCGCAGAGGGTGCATTTAAATTCGTCCTTGGTCACTCTGAACGGCAGCACGCCATCGTTCGACTTGGGCTCGATGTTCTTCTTGTGGACCGCCAACAGGTGGAACTTGACCGCGTGGAAACTGTCTATATCCTCGTTGCACAACTTGCAACCGAAATCCGTTATATCGACCTTGATTAGTTCGTGTTTCTTCAGCTTGGTGAACACGAGCTTTATTTCAGACGGCGACAGAGCCGGGTGCTCGAGCGTGTAGTGGTGCCGTAACAATACGGGATCAGAAAATTGCTCATCGCAGAAAAAACATATATAAAGGTTCTTCATCCATCTGAACGGACACATCTTAGTGCACTCCAATAATATCATAGCGTTTCTCTTCCTAGCCTTAATTGCGTCTTTATCGTGTATTTTTCTTATATTTTCCAGGCGCGTAGCTCTTTCGTCGACGCCTGAATCCGGCGTTACACCTAAAAATGAGAAAACACATGCATGAGGCTTAGGATTGAATATGGCATGCATTTCTTCGCATGACACTCACACTCCACCAATCCACGTTCTTCAGACCACGTCAGGAAGAACACCATTTCCAGGGGGGGGACCAAATTTCGTTTGAAATAATTGAACATACATAATCTAAGTTATGCCGCAATTCTCACACGGGGTTAATTCGCGGTCGGCGTTACCGGCTAAATGATATTTTTATGCTACGAAAGAAATCATTGACAGTCCACAAGTCCGTCCACATTCCAAACGTCGCAGCAGCTTTTGCGAATAAAACCCTACATTGGCAAAGAATCCAACTAACCAGAAAACTACGAGAACACATCTATCTTCACTTGCATGGGATGATGCACTCTGACATGTTGCTTGAGGCTGCATTTCTGTATAAAAGTCTGCCCGCAAACAGGGCATACAAATCTTCTATCGTTATTGTGTATCTTCATGTGCTCGCGCAACGTCTTCAGCCTCGCGTACGACTTCTTGCAAACGTCGCACTGGTATATCCTCGCGCCGACGTGTTTGATCGTGTGCTCCTGCAGCTCGTAGTTCGTGAAGAACTTCATGCCGCATTCCGTACACGCGTGGTTACGTTCCTGCAAGTGGCGCGACCGCACGTGCGCGGTGCGCCGGCTGCACAGATCAAAAACCTTCGGACAGGACGGGCACGGGAATGTGGCGGTTTTCTCGCCGTGCACAGTGTTCAAATGCTTCATCCTGAACTTGTACGTTACGAACTTCTCGTCGCAGATCGGACACTTGTACCGTTTGTTCGAACGGTGAACTTTCGCGATGTGAGCGTATAAGGCCGCGTACGTGGGCAGCGTTTCGCCGCACTGTTTGCAGGGGAAGTCCCCGCGTTCGTGAGTCCGCGTGTGATTCAACATGCGTTGCATGGTGGCGAAGCGTTTGCCGCAAGTCTCGCAAATGAAGTGCTCGTAATGGTCGTTCATGTGTTTGTGGAGACTGAGGAACATTTCGTACTGCTTGCCGCAAATCTGACAACAATGCGCTTCTTTCGTCAACTTGTACGGCAAGATGCTCTCCCCGTGCGTGTAGTCGATGCTCCTGCCGTGGTCGTTCAAGTGGGACTTCAGCGAGTTGTAGTTGTCTATCCGAAAGCCGCACAACTTGCAAATCGTCATTGCGAAATCCATTTTCAGTGGCTCGTATTTCCTGGGTTTGAACGTTACGTCCGCGTGGTGCTGTCGGGTGTGTTCCCTCATTTTGTCCGGCTCGAGGAATGTGCTCTTACAAAAGAAACACAAGTATGCCCCTTTTCTGTATTTAAACGGATACGCGGTACAAGTGCTCATGATAACTTTGATGTTTTTCCTGTACACAGCACGCCGTTCGTCGCCTTCACTGGTCCTTTGTCTCACGCCTTCCTTTCTCTCATTTCCCCTCTCCATGTCAGTTACGAGTGCAGCCGATTTTTTATCGTCACATTGCACCTCGTCTTTTTGCGCTTCTTCGGTTTTTCTCCCTAAAAATAGAAAAACAGGTACTATAGGGTCTTTTCACACCTAATTTCTATAACAAATTTTGGATGATTTTTGCAATGGGCCTGATTACGCGTACATTTAACAGTCGCCTGGCGACTTGTCGTATTTTGGGGTTGGGTATACACAATAAATCAAAATAAAATTCGCGATACTCTCTCGAGGTTTATTAGGATACGGCATGATTAACGAAAACTGGTCAATTTGACTTTCCGTAGCGGCCCCGCGGTGGGGTGGTGTGTCTTCATGTGGCTTTGCAGACTGCACTTCTGCACGTACGCATTGTTGCAATACTCGCATACAAATCTCTTATCATTATTATGTATGCGCATATGTTCCTTTAACGTCTTCACTCTCGCGTACGCTTTCTTGCACACCTCGCACTGATACTTCCTCTCGCCCACGTGCTTCACCATGTGGCTCCTCAACTGAGCGGCCGTGACGAACTTGTACGGACAGAACTCGCAGAGGAACGCCTTATGTTTTATATGGACCTGTTTCACATGCTTCGTTCTCTGATTGCACATAGCGAACACCGCGGAACACAAGTGGCACGGGTACTCTATTTTCTTCCCGTGCGACTCTTTCAGGTGCCTGCCTCTGTCCGAGTAGCTCTTGAACGAATCGTTGCAATACGGACATCTGTACCTACATTCCGGACCGTGGACTGACACGAAGTGGTTATTGCGCATGGCTCTAGTTTGGAAAATTTGATCGCATTTAGTGCATTTATAGTGATCCACAAACTCGTCGTGGATCAGTTGGTGAGATTTGAGTCTATGCGCGGCGACAAACGCTTTGCCGCAGTGGCAGCATATGTTATTCGGGTAATGCTCATTCATGTGTGTGTTGAGCTTCGTGAACAGCTCGAACTTGGCATCGCAGTGTGTGCACTTCATGTCCTTGCTGTTCAAGTAAAACGGAGTGACACCGATTCCCTGGTCTTTTATTATCGCTTTCGTATGGTCCCCGATCAGATGGTCCCTGAGAGCGTCCAGACCTTTCATCGCCTCGAGACATATCTCGCACCGGAGATCGGTGATTTCTATTTTGACGTTATCACACGCCCTCGCCAGTCTCATGGCCTCGATCTTATTCGGGTGTTCCTTCGAATGGTTACGGAGACCACCAAAGTCGCCGAACGACTGTGGACAGAAAGCGCAGGTGAACGTACCCCTTTTCCACCTAAAGGGGAGTGCGTTCGAAAACTCTAAAATGACAGCCGCGTTATCTCTCTGATCGTTATACTTCCGTCTCCGTTTCCATTTTGGGTTCTGATCGCGCCCTACGAACAAAAGAAAATTCACCATCAAATTGACTGTGAGGGTTTCTGCATATGACCCCGCAATGACATTGCGGATACATTTGGAAGGTGGAAAAGAGCTTAGCAAACATGGAGATGGACCAACGACCACGGTCAGACGACAAATAAATGAGGGCGCTTTAAAAAAACTATGAGTATCCGATGTGTATCGAACAAAAACGAATTTTAAGATTCCTTAATCTTATCCCTTGAACAATCAGAAGACGGTGATGGAATGAATGATGATGATTGTAGTGATGTATTTATTAATATTTCGTTGTATCGATACCGATTACGTTTGGATTCACAAATAATTTAATTGATGAATGACTGACTGACCGAACTTAAGCATGAGCAAACACCAACTTGACATGACAGATCAGGTGAAGAAAAGGATGTGTTCTGGGAATGATAAAATTATTGATAACCGAGACGTAAGTATTGACGGTAACCTACAATGTTTAAATCATTATAAGACATCCAGTCTAAGCAATCCCTGGCGTTCGGTCCTTGACTTCGTGTGCCAATGACTTCACTGGTGGACACTTCGTAATTTGAGCCCACGTTTCTTAACCAGACGGTCAGGGAATAGAACATCCGTACCGGCTCGTGTTTCCGGACACAGGCTCTCCGAAGCAATGGTGAATAGGCCTTCACAAGGCGTGCGTGGCCTGTTTTAAGACGCATCTGCGCTTCTCCATCAGCCGGTATCGCGGTCAAACGGTAGCCTAGCATATAATAGGAAAAAACTTCCTAAGACTTACTTTTTCATAGTCAGTATTGTTTAATAGAGGAAATTTATTGTTTTCACAAGAATATTATTTGTCGTAACAAAAAAATCACCTGCTATATTGTACAAACATTTATTGTATTTAGTTTAAGTCCTAACAAATATTAGAAATGCTTATTATACAAATATCAATAGAAAAAGTGAATAACATTACATACATTCAGTTGAGTTTTATGCGTATATACATTTAAATAGTTTTTTTCCACTGATGTATATAGATAGAATGCTATATGAGATCATAAATCACTTTTATGACATTTTTGGATCAAGATTATCCATACGATCAAGACTACGTGGGAACTATACAACAATGTTCGCTGGATCACGATCATGACATGTTTACATGCCAAATGTATTGTTACCAAACACTAGATGCAATTGAATGCAGTGACAGAGCAAATACCGTCTCATTATCGTGAAGATATTGCAGTATTTTCCAAATGGAATTATTGCAGTTTCACGGATTTATCAGCACTTTGTTTCTTGTGAACGATCCTCATGTGCGAGTACCTCGATGTACCGCTCCCGAACACCGACGGGCACAAATTGCAGCGGTATTCCGACTTCTGCCCGTGGACCACCGCCAGATGCTTCAGTCTGGAATGGCAGGAGTCGAACATTGTGTCACATATGGGACATCGGTACCTCTTCTTGGGGCCGTGCACTAATGCCAAGTGACGATTTTTGAGCACCCGATTCTTGAACACCACATCGCACTTAGGGCACGGAAACTGTCCAATTTCGTGACATTTCTGGTGAGAGCGCAGTTTGTGCTTCCCGGAATAGCTTTTCCCGCACGTGTGGCATACGAAGCTTTGGTAATGCTCGTTCATATGAATGAACAGACTCATGAAACCCTCAAAATGCGTCGCGCAGTGCACGCACCTGAATATTTTGCCGGTCAATACGAAGGGGACTATACCGTCGCTGTACTCTTGGTCGGAACTCTTCGAATGCTTCTCCGTCAAGTGTTTCTTGAGCTCTATCAAATCCTCAACCGTCTGTTGGCAGATAGAGCAGAATAGGTCGGATATGTCGACTTTTAGAGGAAACGAGTTGCGAACTTCGGGTCTCTCGAACAACTGCAATTTATTATGGGTCGCGGAATGAAGCCGGATCTCGCTCACGTTCGGATATATTTGCGGGCAGTACGCGCACATGAATTTGCCGCGCATCCATCGGAACGCCACCGCGTTGGAGTTTTCCAAGATGAAGGCGGCGTTCGCCTTCTCGCCGATCACCCTGCGCTTCTTTTTCCATTTTATTTGTATCGTATTTTTGTCCGTCGTACCGTCACCGGCGCGTCCTAAAAATAAAACAGAATTCAGTCAACCGTCCAACTACACTTCGGCTTGATTCGGGGCAGACATTTCTTGATGCGTCACAACGTGCCTTTTAAGTTTCGCTTTGGTGTTGAAGTGACTCGCGCAGTGCGGACATTCGTACTTTCTTTGGACCGGTAAGCGTGTTACGAGACTGCGTCCGCCGCATTCACAGTTCGAGCGGAACTGTTTCGGACAAAGACAATGAAAATTCATTTTTACATCGCGAGCCGCATGCTCGCTCACCAAGTGCTTGACTCTCGCGTAATAAGTCGTGAATAGTTCCGGACAGTGTGGGCACGCGTAGCGAATGCCCTTCCTATGAACGCGCAACTTATGCGTTTTCCGAGCGCCTCTCGTATCAAACACATCAGAGCAGTCTCCGCAAGGGAACCTACCAGTTTCGTGCGAGTGCACATGCTCCCTAAATCTAGATTTGGAAACGAACGCCTTCCCGCACGCATCGCATATGTAATTCTTATAATGGGTATTCATATGTTCGTTAATTCTCAAGAAACTGACGAAATGCACGGAACACATCTGACAGTTGTAGCCGTTGGTGTCCAATTTAAAAGGGAGAACTCCATCGCTATAATCTTCATGGAAGACTTTACCGTGAACCGTGCTCAGATGCTCTTTTAAACCATCCACCTTCTGGAAAGGGAGACCGCACAATCTACAATTCAAATCCGACACATTTATCTTGATCATATTGTTCTCCCTCAGTTTGGAGAACACGCGCTTCGTTGGCGCCTCGGCGAAATGTCGCGCCACGTGGCCGCGCAACGCGCCGACCTCCACGAACTTAGCATCGCAGTACGAGCAATAGAACGAGTTGTGGTACCAACGGAACGCCCACGCCGTGGAACACTCCAGAATGGTCATGGCGTTTCTACGCATCATTGTTTTGTCTATTCTCTTCTCGGACTCCTCTGGGCTCCAGTTCGCGTCGTTCGCCCGCCGGCGCCTGCGCATTTGACGCGCGCCCACCACCTCCTTCAACTGCCTAACACGCCTAACAGTTCCTACTTCTGACTTTGCACTAGCAGTACCTAAAAAGAAAAACAAATACTACATTACATACGATTGCTGTTGACCTGGCCCCGAGCATGCAAGACGTCCGCTTTCGTGTACAACACTATGACAAGTTTTGGTCAAAAACAACGCTTCAGTGCTCATACTTGACTGAGAAAAAACTGCAGAGCGGAGCGCGTGCGCCATGTCACAGAAAATCGAGCAGTGACGACTCAAGAAGGACGAGCTCAAAGATGTTTTGATCAAAATGAATGTGTCAATATTACGCATATAACGCCTCTGTTGTCTGTAAAGGAAGTCTTGAGAAGGAGATATAAATGACATAAACATCGGCATGACGATCTATAGACTTTCAAAGCCACCTACAATGCTTTCGTTCCTTCCAAGATTCTAGAAGCGTCTACGAGTGTACAATACTAGAGTGTACGTTACAAATACGTATTATGTACAGTACTCGAATACCTGTAAGATTATTGCTACTTTTGATATTGAATTAAAGCGACTTCCACGTACGAAATTTCTCATTTGAAGATCAGACATATTACTAATGAATTAAACTATCACATATATGCCTACGGTAATATATGTTGCCGCGTTCGCACTAATACTGTCCGTCAGATCGTTAATACCTTCTATCTTTACGTTAAAAGAAAAAGAAAGACCAACAATAAGTTAATTACTATTAAGCGCCTTCTATCTTGCGCTCATTACGAGATTTGAAGAGGGCAAGAGAGTTACGCTGTGAATTTGGTGACGTGGACCAACAAAAAAAAAACGGACACTTGAACACACGTTTATTTCGTAAAAAAGACTGTAACATGCAAATCAGTAAGCGCAAAGCTTGTCTGGTAGATCCACTAAGTTAATCAAATCCGGATGGGACGTTCTCATGTGGCTCAGCAGCCTCGCCTTCTGTTTGAACGGCAGCCCGCACCACTTGCAGCCGAGCTCGCCGTGCGTCTTCAGGTGGCACCTCAACGCCTTGCTCCTCGGGAAAGTCTTCTCGCAGAGGTTGCAAGAGAAACTCTTCTCGCCCGTGTGCTTCACCATGTGCCTCTTCAGCTCGTAAGCCGCCTTGAACTGCCAGTCGCAATAGTGACAGGCGAAGGTGCGCTGCCGCGGGAAGTGGACGGCGCGCACGTGGATCGCGCGCTTCCCGCTCGTCTTGAAACTGTGCTCGCAATGAGGGCAGCTGTACGTGACCTCCCTCTCCCTGTGCGCTTCGTTCAAGTGGCTCATCCGCTCGTAGTAGCCGGTGAATCTCATGCTGCACTGCGGACACTCGTAGCGGGGCGCCTTGGCGTGCGCGTGCGCCTTGTGGTAGTCCCGTGCCGCGCGCATGTTGAAGCCCTTGCCGCACTTGTCGCACGGGAACGACCCGGTTATGTGCACTTCGGAATGCTTGCGCAGCCTCGGCGCGGTCATGTAGCCCTTGCCGCACGTCGCGCATATGTAATGCTGGTAGTGAGTGTTCATGTGCTCGTACAGCTTCAGGAAGTTGTTGAACTTCTCCTGACAGATGACGCAGCGCCACGACTCCTTGTCGAGCGCGAACGGCAGCACGCCGTCCGGGTGCGACGGGTCAAAGTCATACCCGTGCGCGGTCACGTGTTGGCCCATTTGACTGACAGTGGAGAACGGCAGGGCGCAGAGCCTGCATACAGTATTGGTGATGTCGATGTTGATTAAGGTCATTTCCTTGAATTTGCTGTAGATGTCCTTGACGCTGTGCTGCGTGGAGCAAAGTCTGACGTGGTCGCGCAAGCTAGAGCAGTCGGTGAAGTTTTCCTCGCAGTAAGCGCACTTGAACCTGTTACGCTTCCACCGGAAGGGGCAGAGCGCCCAGCACTCCAAGATGGCGCTGGCGTTCTTCTTCGTTACAAACCTAGCCTCGGCCCTGGCGCTTCGCTGATAGGGTCGCTTTTCAGTCCTATACGACTGTTCGCAAACAAAGTGGTCCGGCTCAGTCTTTACCACACTTTCAGGCTCGTAATGCTTCCGCTCTCCTAAAAATAGAAAATTTGAGTGTCAATCCCTTTTCCTTTTCTCATTCGGGCGCGGGGACTTGAGTCCAAGGACTCAGGGCGCGTCAGCTCGGTGGAAGCTGTGTGCGCGCCCATTGTCAATCCCTCCTCACTTCTGTATCGCTTACCACACCCTATTGATAGAAACTCTTCGTGTGCATCACCTTTATTAACGGTCTTATTCCTAACTTTCATCCGGGCCACTTCCGTTGCGTACGCTGTAACGAGTCATAACTTTTAATGCAGTACTGAAGATCAATCAATCGATTCAACTCAACGTACAGTCCTACCGTTTTTACTGTCTCCCACTTGACACACCCAAGAACCGGATCTCCTCTAGCATACAAGCAAAGGACGCGTCACCAAACGCGCAGAGCCGCGATGAGATAATAATTAAATTGATTCAATATGTATTATAACTGTTGAAATATGAACGCGTCCACATGTCATATATTATGTTTTTTTTTTGTACTGCGATAATTATAAAGTGAACCTTTGTATTACAGACGGAATAAAGATAATCTGTATCTGTATATATATTATCTATGCTCTGTTACACTACTTTTGCAATGAAGCTACGCTCATCTTGTCGTTCTGTCTATTATTTATTTTCCATCAGTTTACGTCTTAGTGATACATAAATTAATACTAGTTTTCATCGATAATAATGGCGTTTTATAACAACAATGATGTCAATCGACTCGACTGCATTAATCCCTATCATGTAATAACTAGATTAATATTCTATTCCCGCTCTCTTATTGGCAGTGAAATAACATTCTCATCACCACAGACCCCGACTGGCTGAATTTAATGGCACTAAGTGACACAGCACTCCCGGCTGCTCCCCGAAACCGGCGCGCGCGTTCTTAGATTGTGGCGAATGCAGACAAAGCATTTCGGGTCAGTGGGGCTAGATATTGGGCGCGCGGTGCCCCCTGCCTACCTCGTAAAGGACCAGGCGTGGTGATACGACATATTGCCCACTCATTTATGTACTACAACTAAGATAGCCCGGTTGTGTTATTTAAAAATTCTACAGTCACATCACGAGCACTGATACAATTGTATGAAAAGATTCTTCTCATAATAATTACGAACTTGCAATAGTTGTTCAATATATATATAAACAAATGATAAATTTCATTAAACAAAATACACCCAAAACCTAACTCCATATTTAACAGGCCGCTCGTAACGAGTCCCCGAGGAACAGTTGCGGGCCGTGATTTGAATCCGGGGCTCGCCGAATAAACAGGTCAAATTCGCGTAAGTCAAGGAGAAGATAAGTGAAGCGAGCGTATATAATTAATTCGTATTTATTCAATTCTTTATACATAAATAAGCGTAAATTACCTTAGCATATAATCTATTTATAACAATAGTTATCATCAAACTTATATTACCTCGAAACAACACACTTAAATGTATTTTTCATTTTAATTGGACAGTTGTTGTATCTATGTACATATTAATAACAAACACTATTATTAAAAATAGGAATAAAAGATACAATAATATTATTACTTTAATATAAAGTAATGGTAATTATGAATTAAAATCATTGAAAATGATAATATTATTTATATTATTAATATTTCACCATTGGCAAGACTCATACCCTATTATATGTGACGTACAATGTAACAGCTTAATTTTCTGACTGTCTCGCTGGTCGAGCGGCTGGCAACGCGACTGCCGATCAAGAGGTTCTGGGTTCGAATGCCGCGTCGGTTACTTTTGGATATTTCTAATTAGGATTTTTTAGTTTAAATTTGTGGTAGTCGCTCGGAGTCTGGATTCGTGTCAGGTGTATGGCAACAGGCTCACCACTTATTCCATAGTGGGACGTAAGCCTGACAGGTCGAACGTGGGACTGTACTACACTACTCTGTTTATCTCTTCGGGGATTACAGGCGTGATGTTACGTTCTTTTTTATGCACGGGAAAAAAATCGAAATTAAAATTATAATTTGCATACATACACAATTTCTTTTGGTTTCACTGTTGGTAGCTAAAATATATAAATTATCTAATTGGGTTAGCGACGCGGGAGCGAGCGGTGTATAGTTGAAAGTCACTGAACTCGTACTGCCTATACAAATAGTTACGTAACGTAACATCATGCCGGTAATCCCCGAAGAGGTAGGCAGAGGAATGTAGAACACTCCCACGTTTCACCAGTTACGTTTGCCAGCGAGCCGGTGTCCGGATATGTGCCTTTCACCGGGCACACATCCGGACTCCGAGCCACTACTATAATATGAAAAAAAATCGTTGTCTCTTAATGATTTCGTGCTACGTGAAGATATAAGAATTCTTTTTCGTTAGATAACGGTCAAGTGGCTGAGAAACGAACCTTAGAAAGTCTTTCTAGAAATATATCCAGTAGTTTTTCCGTGATGCACGCCCAATCCTAGACTTGTATTATTTCATTTAAGTCGACAGATTTTAACTTCCTAAAGTTATGACCATTTTGACCATATTAGGGCGCTATTAATGTCTATCATCGTCGGTCATGATTGTAGGACATCAGACGGCATAATATATTCCATTGTTTCTACCGTCTATGAAATATGGCACGACTCGCTAAAGTTGCACGCGTGCAACTGTGTATTTCGTGCGCGCGCACGGCGCTCGTTCAGCGCGCCGCCGCGCAACTGTGTGTATTTCGTGCGCGCGCACGGCGCTCGTTCAGCGCGCCGCCACGCAACTGTTAATGGACGCCACTAGTGTGGAACTATATTACTACAGAAAACGCTTTCTATAACATTGTTCTTATGGTGGTCGTAAACAAAGACCATGGCACGTAACTACACAAGGTTCAGATAAGAATCTACATTATCCTACATAACGCGTTTCTACTTAGTTTTTAAAAAAACCAACTCGATATTTCCCCACGACACATGTACATATGTACCATCTTATATTAATATTCGTCCAATATCTGAACGGAGCAGTTACAAAACACAACAATAGGTGCGCGACACGAGCGATATCAAATATGGAAATGTTTCTTGGCGATGTGCTTATCTAAGGACAACTTGGACGCAAACGCTCTGGAGCAGCTCCCGCATGGGAAGCCGTATTCGGGCTCCTTCTTAGTTCTGTGCGCCTTCACGTTGTGGTGGTACTTCTGCGATCTGGTCTTGAAGGACATGTGACACGTCGTGCACTCGTACACCTCGGCGCCCGGCTTGTAATTGTGAAACTCCATCAGGTGCCGCTTCCTCAGCTCCCACGTGGCGAAGCGCGGCTTCTCCTTGCAGTACACGCACATGTACGGCAGCGTGGTATGCTGCGTTTTGATGTGGACGTTCCTCTCCTCCAGTGTGGTGAAGGTCGCGACGCACCGGCTGCAGTTGTACTTGTTGTCGTGCGGCACCTTCGTGTGCGCGATCAGAGCCGACTCCGTGATGAATCCTTCGCCGCAGGTGTCACAAACGTAGTTCTGATAGTGTTCCGCCGTGTGCTTCTTCAGTGTAATGAAATCGGAGAATTGTATCTTACATATAGCGCACTTCCAACTAGAGCCGTCGTTTAGTTTGAACGGCAGCACCCCGGGCTGTACGTCCGCGTTGATCGGCTGCTTATGATCGTTCTTCAGGTGGGACATGAGATCGTCGAGCGTGTCGATTTGTATGAAGCACAACTTACATTGGAGGTCCGTGATGTCCACCTTGAGGAACTCCTTGCGCAACTTCCTACTGAACACGAGTTGTATGTCGAAATTTGCGTGCCTCGACGCCATGTGGGAGCGCAGGCCGTTCGGGTCGTTCGACTGTACTCGACAGAACACACAATTGAAGTTCTGCCCCCAGGTCCTGAACGGGCACGCGGTCGAACACTGCAGTATGATCTCGGTGTTGCTGCGGTGTTTCAACGCCTTGCCGAATCTAGGCTTGTAGGTGGCTTTGTAACATTTAAAGTTCCGCTCGTGTTGCTTGAGCCCGTGCTCCGACAGGAACGTGGCACCGCATTTGTCACACGTGAATATCTTCAGGTGACTCCTGAGGTGACCGTTGATTTGAGAGAACTCCGCGAACGTCTTGTCGCATTCTAGACACATCCAGAGCCCCGTGGGGCCCTGACGGTACGGCAGCACCCCAAAGGGCACATCGAAATTGACGGACTTGCCGTGGTCGCGCGATATGTGAGCCATAAACTCGTCTACGCCAGATATGTCAGACGCGCAAAGGTTACATTTAAATTCGGTTATATCAATCTTTAAGCCATCAACGACTTTATAGAACGCGCTGTTAAAATCCGCGTTCGAATGCGCCGTTTTGATGTGGTTCCTTAGAGCCGCCATGGGTTCGAACTCATCGTGGCAGTAGGAGCAAACGATTCTGTTAAAACGGGTCTTAAAAGGGAAGGCGGTGGAATATTTTAATATCAGCACAGCGTTTTGGCGTTGCGGATTCTGGTTAACAGACCTTTCGAAAAGTTTCTTTTTTGGTTTACGCTCTTTCCCATTAAGCCCGTCAATTTCCCTTGTGGACCCTAAAAAAAGAAAAGAACCACATCATTATTGGAGTCTACAGCATTCCGGTTATAATTTAACACATCTTTTTACCCACGGTACCGTTTTAAGGGCTTTAGATTGATATGGAATTTTTGTATCGGTAATAAATAATCGTTACGTCACCGCGTAAACCGATTTGAAAATCTAAAAGACGATCCTCCATTTGTACGCTAAGATTCGGGTAGATTCATTAAGTACAGCTTTATACAGGAGTTTAATTTTTAAGGAAACACGTTCACATTTATAATGCATATTTGGTATTTTCTTGATTGTGTCGTCCATGCAAAATAGCAATCGCATATTAACAATACCAACTTACACCGGTTTGAGAATAGAACGCGCCAGAACATGTCAGTCAGAGAGCCCTATAATATTATTTAAAACGTATAAAATCTGATGATACGCACTTGGCCAGCGGGATAAAACAATAATCCTACAGTCTTTGAATTTGGGAGCAAAACATCCAACTGTGGTATGAGAAAAGACAGCTCTAGAAATCTGGATAATATTTACACGCTATCAGATATCGAAATGTTTCTTGGCTATGTGCTTGTCCAAAAACAATTTAGTCGTGAACGCCCTAGGGCAGCTATTGCAAGGATAATTCAATTCTGTATCCTTTTTCATACGATGCGTCCTCGCCATATGGTTGTACTTCCCCGAGCGCGTCTTGAACGACTTCTGGCAGGTGGAGCATTCGTATTTATCGGCGCCAGTTTTATAATTGTGCACCTCCATCAAATGCTTCTTGCGCAGCTCCCAATTGGCGAATCGCGGCTTGTCCTTGCAATAGACGCACATGTACGGCGTCGAAGTGTGTTGGGTCTTCACGTGCACATTCCTGTCGTCCAGGGACGAGAACGTCGCGACGCACCTACTGCAATTATACTTATTCTCGTGCGGCACTTTCGTGTGCGCGATCATAGCCGACTCTGTGATGAACCCCTCGCCACAAGTGTCGCAGACGTAGTTCTGAAAGTGTTCGGACGTGTGTTTCTTTAACGAGACGAAATCTTTGAATTCGTTCGGACACATTGTGCATTTCCAAATCGATCCGTCGTTGAGCCTGAACGGTAGAACGCCCAGCTGGGCGTCCAAGTTGATGGGCTGCTGGTGATCGTTCTTCAAGTGATGCGTGAGCGTCTCGAAGTTGTCCATGGACATAAAACACAACTTGCATTGGAGATCGGTAATGTCAATTTTGAGAAACTCCTTGCCCAGTTTCTTATAGAAAGCCGACTGCACGTCGTAGTTCTCGTGTCTGGTGGCCATGTGGCTCCTTAAGCCAGTCGGATCGCTGGACTGCACCCTGCAGAAGACACAATTGAAATTGTTCTTCCACGTCCTAAAAGGGCATGCAGTGGAACATTGAAGGATGATCTCAGCGTTACTCCTGGGTTTCAGGACCCGTCCATTACGCGCTTTGTAAGCAGATCTGAAACATTTCACCTGCCGGTGATGGTCGCGCAGCGCGTGGTCCGACACAAACATGGTTCCGCATTTATCACAACTGAAATTCATAAAATGCGTTCCTATATGCCTCTTGAACTGAATGAACTCCTCATACGTCTTCTGACAATACACACACAACCAATTATTGACAGCGTTTTGCTTGTAAGGCAACACGCCGAAGCGCTCAGAAAATTTCACCGGTTTCTTGTGATCGCGGGACAAATGATGCATCAGGGTGTCCACGTCCTGAACGTCTAAGTTACAAACTTTACACCTCAAGTCGGTAATGTCCACTTTGATTAAATTGTCTTTGGCCCGATAGAAAACGTTTTTGAAATCGGAATTCAAATGTTCAGTTTTCATATGATATCTCAGATCGGCCAACGCCTCGTACTCCTCGTGACAATACGCACACAGTATTTGGCTGAACCTAGTTTTAAACGGGTACGCGGTTGAATTTCTTAAAATTAATTCCGCGTTACGCCGCTGCGGCGTCTGGCATACGAGTATAATTTTCTTTCTCTGACTGTCACTCTCACTACGTCCGCGTATTTCCAATCTTGACCCTAAAAACAAAAAAGAAACAGGTCAATGTCGCAGCCATTCTGACCGTGATCAAACGCACAAGCTAAATCTATTATTATTGAACTACAACTGAACTGCCTTTTTGACTACCACGCTGGTCCAGTGGTTGTAAGCGTGACTGCTGATCGTAATCGTGGGTCGGATACTATTAGATTTTTCTAAGTTAAAATTTCTAAATACAATTTGTAGTAGTAGAGCGAAGTCTGAATTTGTGCCCGGTCTATGGTCAACAGGTTCACCCCCTATTCCATGGTGGAACGTAAACGTAACCGGTGAAACGTGGGAGTGTGGAACACTCCTCTGCCTACCTCATGGGGACTACAGGCTTGATAATGCGATGTGAACTACAACTAAAAACTTCAGAATTTTCAACGCGATTTTTTCAATTTCTTTACGCGCATATTTTCAGATGGACAGCGGCGACAGTGCAAAAGCTCTATGCTCTTGAAGTCTCCGAACGTTTACGTTAGTAGTAATGAAAAGTCTCATACCGAAAGAAAGTCTCATACTTTGACAAACGACGGTAACACTAAGTTGATTGTTTTAAATGAAATAAACTTTGTGGAGGTTTTCTTTGTAATGCTTCTTTTATTTTCCACGAATTCGTCCTCATAGCACAAACACTCAATGTAATTCGAAATTCGCTGGACAATGTAATGCAGAAATAACATAGTCACGCGTCAAATACGACATTAATAATCATTTGGCACTTCTGGATGATGAGTTTTCATGTGTCCTTTCAAACTGACTTTCTGCGCGAACTGCCTCTCGCACGTGGGACAATGGAATCGCTTCGTTTCGCTGTGTATCCACATATGTTGGGTGAGCGTCTTCTTTCTCGTGAACGATTTTAGGCAAACGCCACATTGGAACTTCTTCTCGTTCGAATGCACCAGCAGGTGGTCGTCGAGGGTGCCCTGATTGCCAAATTTGAGGCCGCAGCACGCGCACACAAAGCCATCGTCGGTATGCTTCAATGTGAAATGCAAGTAGAACAACTTCCTCGACTCGAAGACCTCACTGCAGTCCGGACACGAGTAAGTGCGTTTCGGACGACCGTGGACTTCCACCAGGTGCCTCTGCTTCAATTCCCACGACATGAATCTCTCTCCGCACGTAACGCAACAGAATGACCAGCACGCTTTCGACAGCCTCGTGTGCTCCTTCTTCTCGTCGGCCGTGGGGAATTCCCTCCAGCACTTCCTGCACACGTGACTCCCGGTGTGATTGCAGCGGATGTGGTACACCAGAGCCTCCTTGGACAAGTAACTACGACCGCACACATCGCACGTATACCTCTTATAGTGGGACGTGGTGTGCCTGCACAGCTTGTTGATGGACGGGAATTTCTTGACACAAAGACAACAGTTCCAGCTGTCACTGTCAATCCTATGCGGTTGCATCCCGATTTCGTAATTTGTATCAATGTCCCTGTTTTTGTGCACATCGCGGATGTGGCGCGCGACTTCATCCAGACCGTCGCAGTTCACTCCGCAGAGGCGACACTTGAGGTCCGTGCAGTCCACCTTGAGGTACTCCAAGCTTTTGGCGCAGTGCGAAAAGGCGGTGGACACAGTGAACGTCTGGTGGCTGTCCTCCATGTGCTGGCGGTACACCGCCGGATCCTGGTACTCGTCGCAGCAGTAGACGCAACGCATCATGTTCCCGCGCAGTCTGAAAGGGTACACTGTCGAATACCTCAACACTACCTCGGCGTTCTGTTTCGCTTTCATTTTGACACTGACCGGTCGCGTTTCTAGAAAAAAGAAAAATACACCCTTCACTTTCGACGCTACTGTGACGCTCTTGGGGTGTTCGGGGGATGGAATTCGAAAGTATCAGAGCAATGTGAATTTGATGGTCGCCCTAAGTGTATAATCATAAACTGTTGCCTTTCACCTCGCTGTCAATTGACACGAGAGGCCATCTTACACGGCAGCCTATCGTTTGGCCGAAACTCCGCCCGATGGCGCGAGTACACGCGTCCGTTAGGACGAGCGAGCCTAGAGCACGCGTGCCTAGTAAAACCTTCGGAGGGTTCGAGATTATATGTGCCCGGAAACAAAGACAAAGGCAGTATTGTACTCCTTATTGTTTTATTGAAAATGAAACTTCGTGGATATCATGATCAATTTTCATTTCAGCCTTACACGAAAATACCTAAGGACGCATTTTTTTACATATATGAAATAATCAACTTTAGTAGTCTCACGTTGTTATTATCGAC